>ONZH01004810.1:0-31907 GCA_900303285.1 Rhinella marina | reverse complement strand
AACTGGGCGACAATCCCTAGCCTAGATACGTGCAGGGGTGTACAGGGAAAGGGAATAACAGGAGAAAACAATAAACGAAAACAGAACCTCAATACAGAAAAGCAGAGTCGTCAAGCCGAAGTCAAACCTGGAGGACACGTCAAACTACAGGGGAAATCCAAAAGCCAAATCCGATAACAAGCCGAGGTCAAATCGAGAGATAACGAAGTACCAGAGGAGAGACGAGAGGGTAGTCGAGTACACAAGCCGAATTCACAAATAGCAATCACAGTGGTAACACGCTCTGGATGAAAGACCAATCACAGGCAACCTGTGGCTGGCAGGTCACCTGTTTAAATAGGGCTCCAAGTAGGTCATGTGACGAGGCGGCGTCACGTGACCTAATTCCAGAACTAAAACAGGAAGTGCCAGTACTCAGAGGTAGTTCATGTGACATGGCCAGAGTCACGTGACCTAATTCCAAAACTGAAACAGAAAGTGCTGGCCCCCTGCCAGAGCTCAGAAGCTCCTCCTGCCTGTCGACAAGGGGATGGGGAGGACGCCAGCCGCGCTGAGACTGAAAGCGCGCCGGGTCCTCCCCGCCCCTGTTGAACAAGAGGAAGCGCACCACCGGCTCCCCGTGACAGTCCACTAAAGGAATCGGCACCGTCACAGCTTCAATCACGAAATTTGGCACACAGGTACATCAGGTGTCCAGGAAGGTTTTAGACCGGGTCTCAGCTCTCCAGATGTACCGTTACTGAGATATTCCCAAAAAAACGCATTAGCCAATAGAAGCCTGGTCACATGACCCTTATCAGCCAATAGAAGCTCAAAGGCACTTAGTCTCCACACACACCAGGTTTCCATAACAACCTAGCCAGTCCACTATATCGAGAACGAAGCGGGGGAGCTCTGAGCCTGCGTGGCGCGGCTCCCATTAATTTCTATGGAGCCGACGGAGACCCCAACCTATAAGACAATCGGGGCATATCCTAGCGATATGCCCCATTGTCCAGGATGGATAACCCCTTAAAGGGTCAGAGCGCTGTGGATGACACTGTTAAAGGGGTATTCCAGTTACCACAACTATAACTTATGTTTTAGAGACTACCTCATCATCAATCATTACTAATATAATGTAAATCTCACATATTTACCTGAAATTCGGTAGTAACAAAAGACATGTTTTCTTCCACTGCCACGCCCCTTCCACTCCACAGTGTCCGATCTGGGATTGAAAAAATGAGGGAGGTAAAAATCAACTTCTGTCAGCTGCAGCTGGGAGGGAGGTGTGACTTTCTCCCTGCTGCTCATGCTCAGACTGCACAGTGCTGCTCTCTGAGAGTGAGCTGTTCAAAAAGACATCCCTGTCCTCCGCCCAGGCCCTGTGCATGACAGAGGTCAGGGAGGAAGACATCTGAAAGCCGGGCTGTCCGGCCTAAAACTGGACCTCTGGACAACCTAGGGGCAGGCTGATGTTAGGGTGGCCAGACGTCCGGTTTTAGGCTGGACAGTCCATCCTGGCTTTCTGGCTCCCTGTCCTCCGTCCGGCGCAGTGCCTGGACAGACACAGGGATGTCCACCCTTTCAGTAGCTCACGCTCAGACAGCTTCTCCTCTGTGTCTTCATGGAGCCAGGGGCATAGCCTCATGTTTAGGGGTGTGGCTTCATGGGTACTGGGGGTGTGGCTTCATGTTTAGGGGTGTGACTTCATGGAGACTGGGGGCGTGGCTTCACATTTGGGGGCATGGCCGATGAGGTCCGGCTTTCTGGGGTAAAGACAGTGGCCACCTTAGCTGCTGTGGAGGTCACAGTTAAAGGGGAGGGCACTGTGGATGTTACTGTTAAGGGGCAGGCTGTTGTCGAGGTCACTGTTAAAGGGGCGGGCACTGTAGATGTCACTCTCGATATCTTTTAACGACACACACAAACATTAAATGAAATAGATGAAATATACCTGGGCGAAGCCGGGTCCTTTTGCTAGTAGTTGATATAGAGACAGTTGGGGGTCATTTACGAACATTTGTCTGCCAGTTTTTCGCATAAAAAATATTGCAAGACTACTTTTTGTGACTTTTTAAATGTCCGTGCAACAATAGTTTGTCGCACTGGTGTTTTTACACCGTCCTCGCAACTCGAAAGTGCCTGGGGCCTGGTCTTCGGCTCTGGCAAATTTACTTTCTTTTATGCCTCAAGTGGCGCCTAATGTATCACTAGACGCACACCTTGTCGTAAATTAGGCGAATCCTCTGGCAAAATTGTCGGGACCCTTCTAAAAGCAATCATTAGTGCTGTCCTCTTGCCAGGCCACTTACTTGGCACAAACACTTCATGCATGGACAGTCTGTGCACACAAACCCAAAGACCTAGTAAACAATACACAGTGTGGCACTTGCCAACATCACTGCTCTGTTTACTGCCATGGAAGATGAAACCCATCCATCATGTATGGTCATTGTGTGCCCAGCGGGTAAACAGGCTGAATCTGTGCGGTAAGCAAAAATAATGATGATGCAAGATGTTAAGAAATTAGCAGCATAAACACAGTTAAAGGGGTATTCCGGCCAGAAGCATTTATCACCTGCCCTCTGGATAATTAATACATGCCTTACCCCGTGGGGGGGGGGGGGGTCATCTGCTGCATGCCCGGCTGTCCCTGTCAGTGCCATCCATTTTGAATGGAGCGGCAGGGCACATGCTTTACCACTACTCCATACAAACTCTTCCTCGCTGCAGACATGTAGCTGAGGGGACCGGGGTCCCCATTCTGGTGATCTAGCTCTCATCAACTACACAATGCATAGGTGACAAATGCTTCTCACTGGAATAGGCCTTTAAACTATTGCCCTATTAAAGGGGTCCTCTCACTTCAGCAAATAGCATTTATTACAGTATGTGGAGAAAGTGAATACAAGGCACTTACTAATGTATTGTGATTGTCCATATTGCCTCCTTTTTCTGGCTGGATTCATTTTTCCATCACATTATACACTGCTCGTTTCCATGGTTACAGACCACCCTGCAATCCATCAGTGGTGGTCGTGCCTGCACACTATAGGAACAAGCGTCAGCCTCTCTGATGGGTGGGACCATGGGAGCGCACATAGGCTAGTCATTTTTCCTATAGTGTGCAAGCACGACCACCACTGATGGAATGCAGAGTGGTCTATAACCATGGAAACGAGCAGTGTATAATGTGATGGAAAAAATGAATCCAGCCAGCAAAGGAAGCAATATGGACAATCACAATACATTAGTAAGTGCCCTGTATTAACTTTCTCTACATGATAAATGCCACTTACCTGAAGTGAGACAACCCCTTTAAGTTAGGGTTACACGATGGCATGTATTGCACAACTTCTTGTCGCAGCTTTTCTTTTTAATGATAGTCAATAGTGTTGCACTTTGACATGCAACATGCTGCGACTGCGACACGACCGTCGCAAAAAATCCATCCAAGTAGGATTTTTGTGCAACTGTCATGTCGCAGCATGTCGGAGTGCGACACGATTGGCTAACATTACAAAAATTGTTGTACGACCTTGCTGTGACATAACACGTGTCGCAGTGTAGTTGTACTCTTTTTGTAGGGTCTATGTGCACAGTCCATATGGTCTTGTATTACAGCGCTATAGGCACTCCCTTTGTGTCTGTGAGGCGCTGTATTCTCTTCTATAGGGGCGCATTCACACCACCGTGGTCCGCAAAAAAAGTGTGATATTCATGATGCACGTTTTTTTTTTTTTTTGTGGACCCACTGTAACAATGCCTATTCTTATCTGCAAAACCCAAATCTTTTCTGCTGGACCGCAACAGACATGTGGATGCGGACTGCACACAGTGTGCTGTCCGCATTTTTTGCGGCCCCTTTGAAATGAATGGGTCTGTATCCAATCCACAAAAATGCAGATCAGATGGGGGCCAAAAAATACGGCCTGTGTGAATGGAGCCTTCGCATCACGCCTAGTTGGATGGAGGTACTTTGTGTCCACCAGACTACATGACTGAGGAATCAGAGTCCAAGTTGCTGTCTCCGCTGCTATCATTGTGCACACACAGGCCATATGGTCAATAATAGCTAATAGAATAATACAAAATGTAAAACTGATAGTGATGGTCCTCTCAAAATAATCTGGGGGTAATGGTGGAGGAGGAGGAAAATGATATTACACAGGAAAATGATATGCTTTGGGATAATGGGGGAGATTTATCAGACTGGTGTAAAGTAGAACTGGCTCAGTTGTCCATAGCAACCAATCAGATTCCACCTTTCATTTTCCAAAGGAACTGTCCAAAATGAAAGGTGGAATCTGATTGGTTGCTATGGGCAACTAAGCCACTTCTATTTTACACCAGTTTGATGAATCTCCCCCAATGTGACGGCGGTGTCACTAGCAGATCAAGCCCACTTTTCCTGCACTCACTGCTCTCTGGTCTTCTGTCAGTGCCACCCTGTGACCTGATGCAGCACAGCATCTGGTGTCGGCAGAAGACCAGGGGGCAGCAAGTACATCCAGGAGCACTGTATTCACCACTCCCCTTTAATTATATGGGGGCTGTCGGTTTGTAAACATTAACAAAATAGGACATGTCTGTTCCTGACTGTCGTGTGAATGTAGGCTAAAAGGCGGCTGCGGTTTATTTTGTAGCATGTACAGGGGGTTTTGAAAATTTCATCCACAGGTATTATACTGTAAATGCAGAATCTGCTGCTTGTGAACTTGACCCAGTCATCTGCTAACAATCCACAGCCAATAAGTTTCCAGTGAGTTATTGCTGATGACTTGTTTGGCCAACTACGCAACAAACATCTAGAATTTAACCTGATTATGACCAAGCGCCATACATGTACGCAGGGGCGGATTGGCCATAGACCTTACAGGGAAATTTCCCGGTGGGCCGATGCTCAGGGGCCATCTGGGCCCTCCTAATTGCCAGCAAGTGGAAGTTTTTGGGGATGTATTTTGTAATGGACTGTGATATTTGGCTTTGTTGGGGTGGTATAATGTGCCACAATATGGTATTACTGCCCCTGCCTTCCATCAATTTGGACCCGACTACAAAATGAGGCCACTTTTAGTATTTTTTCCGGGCCACTTTAAGTTCCCAGTCCGCCCCTGCATGTACGGCTCTTGTTACTGGGGCTTTCATCCGGAGCGCCATATCATGTGTGATGTGGGGATGGAGGCCCATAGTTATAGCGGAAAAGAGCAAAATACAACAAAAAATGACCCCTTGGGGAGCATATTATGTGCCAAAAATCTATAAAAAATACGAAAAGGGGTCAGCACCGCAAAAAAAATTGAAAAATGTATTTTCTTGCGGTGCACAGGCACGAAGAGAAACTTCCGTGGGTTCCATGCCTCCGCTCAGCACCTTCAGTATTGCGGATCCATTCAAAAAACGTCCATTAGCGCCTGCATAAGTGATTTTTCATGAAGCACACTGAGCAAAAAGCTTATTCAGTATCCACACAACCGAAATAACCTGAACACTCATTTCACAGATTATTGGGTACAAAATATGTAGTGTAAAACAATAAAACACAAAAAAGCAATGTCAGAAAATTTTTTTTATAATCACAAGGCAAAAAAATAATTTACATTGACCCTCCAACAGCACCAAAATGCCTACAGCTAGGCCTCATACAGCCATGTCAATGAAAGAAAACAAAAATAAAAGTTGTAACAGCTGGCCACTAGGGTTAATTGCTGTCGCTTTGGAACAACTGTCCCGCAGTATGACAGCAACGTCAGACCGGTGCGGTCTGCGTTTACTGCATCTTCTGAGAAAGTCCTGGAGAAAGCACGTGCACCCTCCTGATGTAGGACAGAAGTCCCCGGAGCGGTGACAGCGGAGGAGCCGTCCCCGGGACACGGGAGGGCGGGGAGGAAGGCGGGCCCCGCCCCCGGCTGAGGGTGTAGCGGCTTCTCCGACGCCCATTGGAGCGGCCGCTGTTTCCTCCTGTGACATCTACGCCCTCGCTGCCTCCCGTAATAAAATACCAGGAATTGGAAGCAAAATAAGGCGCAGGGGCCAGGAGACGGGACTACAAAAGGCAGCGGGGACACAGTCCGCCAGCTAAATGTCGCACGGCTGCGGTAGACTTTAGAGCGGGGGGTGGGTGACACAGCTGCGGCACCGCCTGACGTTTGCGACTTCCCGTAGAAGACCAGGGACCAGCAGGACCTCCGGACATGTTCCCCCTGGACTCCCCCTGGAACATCTCGTTCGCCGGCTGCGGTTTCCTGGGGATCTACCACATCGGGGTCGCCAGTTGTCTGAAGGAGCACGCCCCCTTCCTGGTGGAAAATGCCAGAAACATCTACGGAGCCGGTGCCCTGACCGCCACGGCGCTGGTGAGCGGAGCCTGCCTGGGTGAGTGACTGCCCTCTAAAACGCAGCTGTGTTTTTTGTGTTATTACTGAGGTATACCTGCGGCATGAAGGGCACAAGACCGGCAGCTGCTCCACCACCTCTATAGACCTCAATAACAGGAGGAACCTGCTGCTGCACCCCAGGATTGCCCCCCTCCCCGGAACTACAACCCCCAGCATGCTCAATTCGCTTCTGTGGGAGTCCTGACAACAACTAAGCAAGTGTGAGTTGTAGTAGGTGCTGATCCCCGGGCTAGACAGGGGACGGCAGTCTTTCCCTTTGGGGACCGGTCCTTCACAACACCTGTCAGGGAATATGGTGCCAGCGCTGGGTTGGACCTGATGTTATAAAGTAGTTGAAAGCCTTAAAGGGGTGCTCTCACTTCAGCAAGTGGGATTTATCATGTAGGGAAAGTTAGAGGGTTGTCCGGGTTCAGAACTGAACCCGGACATACCCTTATATTCACCCAGGCAGCCCGCCTGAACAGGGCATCGGAGCATCTCATGCTCCGATGCCCTCCCTTGCCTGCGCTGGATCGCGCAGGGCAAGGGCTCTTTTATTTACATAACACACTGCCGGGCGGAGGCTTCCGCCCCGGCAGTGAGTTCGGTAACGTCACCGGCTGTAATGGGCCGGCTTTAGTGCTGCCCTAGCCGTTTTACTGGCTAGGGCAGCGCTAAAGCCCGCCCATCAGCGCCGGTGACGTCACCGGGCGGAAGCTCCATCACCGGAACCAGGCTAAATGCCTTTGCCCTGCGCTAATAAGTGCAGGGCAAAGGAGGGCATCGGAGCATAGGATGCTCCTATGCCCTGTTCAGGCGGGCTGCCTGGGCGAATTTAAAGGTATGTCCGGGTTCAGCTCTGAACCCGGACAACGCCTTTAATACAAGGCACTTACTAATGTATTGTGATTGTCCATATTGCCTCCTTTGCTGGCTGGATTCATTTTACCATCACATTATACACTGCTCATTTCCATGGTTTCAACCACCCTGCAATCCAGGTGGTCGTGCTTGCACACTATTGGAAAAAGTGCTGGACTATGCACACTCCCATGGTCCCGGCCACCAGAGAGGCCTGAGCTTTTTCCTATAATGTGCAAGCCTGACCAAAACTGATGGATTACAGGGTGGTCGTAACCATGGAAACGAGCAGTGGATAATGTGATGGAAAAATGAATCCAGCCAACAAAGGAGGCAATATGGACAATCACAATACATTAGTGTGGATGCCACTTGCTGAAATGAGACAACCCCTTTAAGGCTTTCATCTACTTTATAACATCAGGTCCAACCCAGCGCTGGCACCATATTCCCTGACAGGTGTTGTGAAGGACCGGTCCCCATAGGGAAACACTGCGGTCAGCACCTACTACAACTCCCAGCATGCACACTTGCTTAGTTGTTGTCTGACGATGAGGGTCTGGCCCCCATGTGCCTGCCTGTATGAGGGGTGATCGGTGGGCAGTCAGATCCCCCGCTGATCAGGCTCATTATAACCTGGCACAACCCCTTTAAAGGTATATATTGCTAGGATATGGAGGCATATCCTAGCAGGATGCCCCCATTGTCTGTCATGGGAATACCCCTTTAAGGCATCGTCAATAGCTTTTGGCTGAACACTCACCAACACAGCCAACAGCTATGCCTACCTACAGCCAGATATACATGCATGCTCAGCCGATCGCTGCCAGCGGTGAGAGGGAAGCAAGCTGCTGCTAGACACCATCGGTGGCCTATCTTTCCTGTAAGCACGAGGATCGGGCATTGTGTCAGGGGCCCCTACATATAACAGGCGGACTTGTCTCCTATGTGCAGCGGGGTCTTTATGGTTTCTCCGAGATACAGGTCGTACACGGCAGTGTTCTTGTGAACAAAGATCGTCATAGACAATGGTAGGGAGACAAGCGCTCCACCTTACAAACTATGGGGCAGATGTGTGCAAGGATTCGCTATGTTGTAAGCAGGGGGTACCGGTCTACGGAACATCTGGGCAGCCATATCCTGATCCGAGGTCTCTGACCATCGGTGATGCAGTCAGCACGGTCCCCCTGTATTCTGGAGACCACGTGCTGCTGTCTCAGCAGAGCTGTCTATAGACCGGCTGCACGCTCAGTGCACTCTGCTATATTTCAGCTTACTCAGCCGGGGTCACAGGAGCGTAGTGCTGGCCTGTAGTAATGGCCGAGTCACCCCTCGATGACACATCACAGGTGGAGCTGTTTGGAGTTTGGTTAGATCATTTTTATTATACTTGTAAAGCATTTCTTACCTGTTCTGCATTTCTTTTAGTCATATACTGAGGCAGTGGAATAGTTAAAGCGTATCTACCCGCCCACGAACCCTGCATTAATCAATAGTACAGAGTGCGCTTTTCATTTTATCACTTGTATCTGGCGTTTTTAGCTGTTTTCTTCTGCATAGTGAAAAGTCTAGTTTGCGCTTCTCTGAGACAAGTGGAGACCAGCTGCCATCCACTGCTCACAAAAAGTAGAGGAGATCTGCTTCCAAACCTTCTCTTACTCAATCAGAATCAGCCCCTGGATCATGCAGGACATTACAGAGAAGTACTGACCTCTATGGTTGAAAGCAGATTTGTCCCTATGACACTGGCTGACCTGTTACATGTGCACTTGGCAGCTGAAGGCATCTCTGTTGGTCCCATGTTCATATGTGTCCACGTTACTTATTTAATATATGCAAATGAGCCTCTAGGAGCAACGGGGGCGTTGTCCTTGCACCTAGAGGCTCTGCTCTCTCTGCCATTGTCATGTCCTCTGCCCTTTTATTAACAAGGACCAGGCAGTGTAAACATCATCATGTCTGGTCCTGTCAATCAAGGTGCAGAGGGTTCGGCAGTTGCAGAGAGAGCAGAGCCTCTAGGTGTAATAGCAACGCTCACATTGCTCCTAGAGGATGATTTGCATATATTAAAACATCATTTTTCTCAGTAATGTGGACACATATGAACATGGGACCAACACAGATGTCTTCAGCTGCCAAGTGCACATGTTACAGGTCAGCCAGTGTCATAGGTACAAAACTGCTGACAGATGCCCTTTAAGACATGTAAATCATTTAGAAGGGGGGGGGGGGGGGGTAAACAGCTGATGACATGAGAAGTAGGCATTCCTCAATGATAAGATATATTACACAGTATCTTCTGGTCGCTTGTACTATTGATTGAGGGAAAGTTGTATGAAAAGTTAGTGACTATTTAAAGCATAGGGGTCATCTGATTAAAATATCCAATTAACCCATTAGGGACAATGGGGTCTATAGAGGGGTTCCCCGTTCAGGACCCTAGAGCGATAAAAGGCCACAAAGAGCTGGAGGGGCCAGCACATCACATAGACAGCCCTTTGTTTGCAGTGGGAACTGTGTAATTCCTGGTTTCCCCTGTGGTGGCGCTACAGGGGCATTGAACACTCACAACCTAATAGGGCCCTGACGTGTATGGCCAGCCCTAGGCCTCGTGCTTTGGAAATCTGGCAGGCGAATCCGTTAAATGCCGTCCGGATAAAAAACGCTGCATGCAGCAATATTTGTCCATCGGACACCGTCCAGACCCAGTAAATGGGATTCCGGTGGTACGCAGTAGTGTCAGGCAATGGCGGAATCGGTGAGCTCCGGTGCCGTTATCTTCTGTCGGATCAAACTACCAGATTCCCAGCACAACTGTCCATTCACACGTTCCGTAATTCGAGCTCCGCATCCGGACCCACGTGGACACATTCATTTCGGACCGTGTGCTGTCCACATCCGTAGCTCTGCAAAAAAAGATAGAGCAGGTCCTATTCTTGTCCGCAACCATAGGGCCGGCCATGTGCGGTCTGCAAAGTGCGGAACATACACAGCCGGTGTCCGTGTTTTGCAATTTGCGGACAGCAATACACTTACGGACGTCTGAATGGAGCCTTACTCTGGTAAATGTTTGTTGCCAGGGTCTTCACCACTTTACAGGTAATAAAATGTGCCCCGCGTGTCCTCGTGCCAGTAGGAAGCAGATTACTAATGTATTGTGATTGTCCATATTGCTTCCTTTAATGGCTGGATTCATTTTTCCATCACATTATACACTGCTCGTTTCCATGGTTACGACCACCTTGTAATCCATCAGTGGTGGTCGTGCTTGCACACTATAGGAAAAAGCATCAGCCTCTCTGGTGGCCGGGACCATGGGAGCACATATAGGCTGGTGCGTTTTCCTATATTATGAAAGCACGACCACCACTAATGGATTACAAGGTGGTCGTAACCATGGAAACGAGCAGTGTATAATGTGATGGAAAAATGAATCCAACCAGCAAAGGAAGCAACATGGACAATCACAATACATTAGTAAGTGACTTGTATTAACTTTCTCTACATCAGGGCTGGCCAACCTGCGGCTCTCCAGCTGTTGTAAAACTACAACTCCCACCATGCCCTGCTGTAGGATGATAGCTGTAGGCAGATTGGGCATGCTGGGAGTTGTAGTTTTGCAACAGCTGGAGAGCCGCAGGTTGGCCAGCCCTGCTCTACATGATAAATGCCACTTGCTGAAGTGAGAGAACCCCTTTAATAAATGTGCCCCTGAATATGTAACCAGCTCCACTTACCTAGGGGTGTTCCATGACACACTGATCGCCTGTACAAAGCATATGACATCTACAAAGAAAGTATTACTGAAAGTATTGGTTAAAGAAGTTTTCCACCTTTTGGAGGTGGGGGTGGTTGGCAAACCCTCCTCCTGGGCAGATCTGCAAAAACGAAGCCTACCTACCTCGCTCCAACTCCTCGGCTGTCTCGCACTGCTCCCTGAACTATCGACATCCACTTTGAAACCGCTGCAGCCAATCACTGGCCGCAGCAGTGACCTGTTCCCCTTGCGTCAGGTCAGTTGGTCACGTGATGCAAGGGGAGGGTTAAGACACCCCTGTGGCCAGTGATTGGCTGCATTGGTTTCATAGTGGATGTCTATTGTGGGGGAACAGATGAGACAGCTGAGGACGGGAGCAGGCAAGTATTCTTCCCCTGGTCAAGGAGGGGTTTAACCAAAATTACACCCAAAAGGTGGCTAATCCCTTTAAGAGTGTATTGATAAAATGCGATTGTGTGATGCGGCAAAACGCGTGTGTGCTGCGATTTGCTGCTGTTTGATGGCAGGCACAGATAATGGCCATTAAACCCACAAATCCCAGTAAAAATGCATGCAACAAAACCCATGGCACCACCACACTGTGTGAATATGAGGAGATGTTGAGTGTTATTCTTCAGTTTTTCTTCACATGTTTGAAAAAAACAGATACACTGAACACAGTCACAGACAATACTGATTGTCCTGTGTGCAGAGCCATCAGTTTTCCCTGATCAGACCCTGACTCACTCCTATCGCTGGTGTGAAATAAGCCTTATCGCTGTGTTCTGCCGGATTATCTCCCTGCCACTGTATATTGCCCAGTGACACAACATGGAAACTCAGGACACAGACTTTGCCCCGCAGTCCAGTACATTCCTCAGCTCTAAAGTACAGTGTTTTTGTGGCATTTTTTCTGGGGGGTGGGGGCAGATTTACTTACACTGTCCAACTGTAAGTGAGTGGAAACTTAGAGACGTGGATCAGCGACCTCCAGCACTCCAGCTGATGTGAAACTACAATTCCCAGCATGCACGGTTGCTCAGCGGTTCTCTAAACTCCCATAGAAGTGAATTGCCCATGCTGGGAGTTGTAGGTAAAAGTGGTTATCCAACCCCTCACACAGATTGTACTTACCCTGCTCCCCCCACACCTGCGTCGCTCCTGATGACTGTCGTGTGGATGAAGACATCCGGCGATGGAGGGGGGCCCGCGCGACGGGGAAATGCAGCTGGTGTTGTGTTTTTTATTGTTTGTTTTTTTTGGGCGGAGGGCACAAAAACGCCACAAAAAAACTGCGTGAAAGCACCCTTAGGCCTCATTCACACGACCGTATGTATTCCGTGATCCGTATAAAAATGGAACGGAAGACATACGGAAAGTCTTCCGTAGTGTTCCGTAATTTTGTGGACCTATTGACTTTAATGGGGCTTAGGACGTGTTTTTGCAGCCAAGTATAGGACATGTTTCCTTTTTTTTGCGGGAGAACTTCCGTAATATACGGAAAAATGAATGAGTCCGTATGGTTCCGCATCATATCCGCAAAAATGCGGATAAGATACGGAAATGAACATACGGTCGTGTGAATGGGGCCTAAATCCAGCGATATTTGGCACACCCACATTTTTTTATCTTTTAGTATTTATAAGAGTCGAGCACCTGATGGGTTAATGCAGCCTCCATTACTGTCAGATGATATTTGCTTTGATGTGACTGCCGGTGGGGACAGGTGGCGTCTCCGGTCTGGGCTGTCACCTGCTTGTAACCCAACACCTGCCAGTTCCTAGAAGCCTCCTCAGTCTGCGTAGCCTCACATGCTTTGCATTACGGAGAATGAAGGGGGGGGGGATTAATCGCTGTAACACAACAAAAAGTGTTTACATTGGTCGCTTCCAAAAAAAAAAGGGGGTCGACCCGGAGCACTCCTGGTGCAAACCGTCCATAACCTCATTACATGGATCTCACATCGGTGTAAGGATCGGAAACCATGGTATGGGACAGGACCAGAGCTTCTTCACTCTTTCAGCTAGCATTGTGGCAATCGTGCTGGATGCTCCAGGTCAGGGATGCCCAACCTGCGGCTCTCCAGCTGTTGTAAAACTACAACTCCCAGCATGCTTGGACAGCCTACAGCTATTAGAGTATGCTGGAAGTTGTAGTTTTGCAACAGCTGGAGGGCCGCAGGTTGGGCTTCCCTGCTCTAGGTAAATTCCGTCCTGTGTGTACAGGGTTTTTTAGGTGGCGGTCAGGTTTTATCGGGGCACACTGAACAGTGGGGCAGTTGTACACGTATTTTAGAGATAATTATCACGCGGGGAGTATTTGGTTGAAGTTTTGGCAACGGCTTCCAAATTTCTCCTGATGACGTGTGCACTGTCACGTCGCCCGGTGCACTTCAGTGCATTTGCCTCAACAGTTGGAGCGAATCCTGTGTTTTTTGCAGCCCCTTGGCCAGAATTGTGTTACATATACAATGGCCCGGGAGATTTATTTATTTTTTTAAATTTTGTCTTTGCCAAAAAGAGGGAGGAAGATAAGCGGAGTGCAGCGCGTTCTTTTTACCACTTTCCCGCCGCAGTGAACTTTGACACACTTCGCTGGACGAAATCGTATTAAAATGGATGCGCCGCAGAAGCCGATTGAGCCAGGGAGCCATTAGCTCATGTTCACATGGAAGGGATTGTGTTCTGAAGTCTTTACAGAAAATCCCCATAAATATTTGCAGGATAAAAAGGGAGATTTGGCTGCGGTATCGCCTTTCTGAGATTTTGCAGAATGATGCACGCTGCACGGACATGCATCACATATAGGCCTCTATGTTTGCAGTGGGGCGTATTTTGTGTACTGGAATCCGCTGCTAATGGCAGTAAATAGGGCCGTTATAGCCTATAGGAGTGCATCAAAAATGCAGGAAGGAAGGAATACGTGTCTAAGGGCTTGTGCACATGACTGTTGTTGAGCGGTGCCCACATTGTGGCCCGCAAACAGTGGGTCTGCAATATATGGGCATCGACTGTTTGTGCTCCCCATGACGAATGTGAACCGCAACCCGGAAGGTGCGGTGCAAAACGGAGGCACGGAAGCACTACAGAGTGCTTTCGTGGGTTTTCTGTCTGTGCCTGCACACCGCAAAAATGTACTATATCTGTGTGCCCTATTTTTTGCAGTGCACACCGTCGGATGCGGTTCGCAGACCCCGTTCAAGTAAATGCATCCTGTGTCCACATAGGGTGCCCCGCGGTCGCTGCCTGTGCATTGCTGAACGCACGTGTTTGTGTGCATGAGCCCTTAAAGGGGTTATCCCATGAATAATGTTAAAAATGAAAATCAGACATCATATAAGACATGACAATCTCTTTCTAACAAAGCTAGAACCAGCCCTGTACCTCACATGGATCCAGAGATCTCCACATTCATTGCTCTGCTAGGTTTATATCAAGCTGACAGCTCAAGGAGAGTGTCTTTTCTTCTGCAGGGTGTGTGTCCATGCTCTTCCAATCACAGCTCAGGAGGCAGTTGAAGGATGAAACTGAGCATGTGCGACCATCTCAGTGAGCAGGTCAAAGAAATAGGAAAAACAAACAGCAGGTGGCGCTATACCAGATATATTTTATTGAATAACTCGGTGGCTATACTAAATTTTTAATTACATGCAATTACAAAAGTATTCAGATCCAGGGGTTTGTGGGACCACCCCTTTAACATTTACATTTCAGAGGGGGAGTTCTGCATGCGTTTTTGCAGAGGCTTTTTGGTGTGGAATCCGGCCCAAACTCCTTGTCACGCTACGGCGCGGGAGGGAAACACCACACTGAGCACACACCAAAACACTAGAGTGAGCAGAAGACCAGATCAGCAGGTAAGAAGCCAGTGGCAAGGAATACCACTGGACCAAGTGCACCAGAAATACCAGGAACCAAATCCAGAAGTCAGAAACCCAGTGAGCCCCGTTCTTCACAGATCCCCAGATGGTAGGGATGCACTTATCCAAAACTCACTGGCTGCACCTCCAGGATGGTCCCGGTGCATCGGGCAACTTACCTGCTGATACTGCTGGAAGAAGCACCAGCAGCCCACACACCAAAGACTGGAACCCAGGCACATGTACTGGAACCCAAACACCTAACAGGACTCAGTACACACACACACCACATAACCGGGATAAGGGAAGGGAATGGGAAGACCTCAATGACATATAGGTGGCCACAAGGACTGGGCAGATGGAATCCCAGGAAAGGTACATAGCTCCAGCAGCAATGCAGGCTGGAGCACAACTAACCACCAGGCTAGCAACAACAGAATTAAAGCAGCTAGTGACCACACCCAGGTCAATATGTTAACCCCATGAGCACCAGACAGGGAAGGAGGGAAGTATACAATAAGAAGGGAACATACCAGCAACCAAAACTACGCGTTGCCCCTGGCAACTAGCAACCACGGCATACCACTGCAGCCAGAATGCCAGGACACAAACATGAGCAACATAGAAGCCGGGTCACAGAGAACAACCGAGATCGTGACAACACCAATTTACACGTTGCCCCTGGCAACCAGCATACAACCACATCCAGTATACCAGGGCACCAACATGAGCAACCATAAACGTGTCACGATAACCACACGGTACGTGACACTCCTAGACTTAGGTGCTGGTCTCTTTTAGCCCTGGACTTAGGGTACATTCACAAAACAGCCACTAAAAATGGTTTAACTATTAGTTTTTCACAGACGTTTTCTGAAAAGCTGTCCCCTTCAGTAGTGTGGGGGGTGGGAGGTGTCAGGCCATGAAAACAGCCAAAATAGGACATTGAATAAAGCTGACAAATGAATTAACCCTTAAGAAATTTTCTAAATAATTAAAAAATATCTGCTTTTCTGAACATGTCTAAACCTATCCTGGGACCCCCGAATATTGCAGATTAAGTGGGATTTTTCTGTGCTTATTCTCATGCAGAAAAACCGCAGCGTAATTCATTACCAGCAAAGTGTATGAGAATAGATAAATCTCTTGTATCCTTTTCAGATTTTTTTCTGTGCTGATTTCCAAATCCTGTCAATTATGTTTGCAATTTTATCTGCGGATTTCACTCTTTTCCAATGAAGAATGAGATCTGTGTCAAACCCACACCGAAAACCGCAGTTAGAAATTGCATTTTTGGTGCATGCGGCTCTCCGTCGCGGTCACCCGCACCCTTAGGTAACACTGAGCACCGCCGGCCTGTTTTTCAGGCTGTGTGGGGCCAGCACTGTGAGCACATAGGCTGGGGCCTGCTATCTCTGAAGAAGGTAACTGGCGGTCAGTAACCTAACGTAACCTCCCAGTATTAACCCCTGCTTCTCCGCACCAGGCTGGGTGTCGTATAACAGGACTGTACATGTGTGATCTGCTGTGCAGGTTTACTTCTCATAGTATTCAGTATACCACACTATGTTCACACTATGTTGGATTGATGCGTATTTGTGGCGCAGTGCCTGAACCCCCTGTAGACAAATAAAAATATACCACATGTGAATGTATCCTACACTTTTTGGGCAGTTTTTTGCTATGAAATTCATAAATTTATTTTGTTTACAAGCTTGTTTTTTGGGGGGTGGCATTTTTTAGTCATATAAGGTTTTTCCTTTTTTTTTCCCCTATAGTGAAGTGTATAGGAAGACACCACAACCAGTGCATGCTGCAATAAAAAAAAAATGCCAAGGAACCCAAAAAACACCAGGAAGTGTCATTTTTGAAAAAAAGTAAAATGTAGTAGGAAACCACCCAGTAACCAGATTCAGACGGCGTTACGATTTCTGACATCAGTACACGGATGAATTGCACCATTTCCTTTAAGGGTACAACCGCACGGTCGGGGGAACTGATGCAGTTTTGGAAGCCGAAACCAGAAGTGAATTTAAAAAAGAGAAGTCGTACCTGTCCTTTATACTTTCTCTCCTTACATGATCCACTCCTGATTTTGGCGGCCAGTCAAAAAGTGGACTTGCGACTATTTTTACACCGAAAGCTGGTGTAAAATATTCGTAAATGACCCCCGTTGTTTTTATTGTCGTTTTTAGGGGGGGGGATACAGATACTATTTGATCTACTATTAATCATAAATGGGCATGTAAAAAAATCTGACTGTGTGAACATCTGCATTGAGTAATATTACTCCCCAAAGTCCGCCACGTGAATGAGACCTTCAGCTGGACGTAAGCTTGGTCACACCACTATTCATACGTATGTCAAGTGCCCACGTACGGCCCTTCAGATTGCCCCCATGTACCAGTGCTCTTCAGTCATTCCTCAGCTCTGAATCACGCAGTCTGCTGCCACTTCTGCCAGTCTTACGTCAATTGAGATGCCTCCTCCATGACTGTGGCCCAATGTGACTCCCCGTGGCTATTTTGTGAAGCACAATCCGCTCCGGTGAACTTCTACTGAAATGGTATCCCTCCCAAGGACATGGCAAGTAGTCAACCTGCAGATGTAAGTCTACAAGGTACAGTTCTGGGGACACAGTGTACAAATATGCCCAGCGGGACCTTTCAGTGAATGAAGCGCCGTAATTGGTACGGGTGGGGGCATATGGTTTACCCAGTAGTAAGGAACAGGGTGTGGTTAATGGGAGATTGTCACTGGGAAACTCACTAGTAAGCCAGACATAACGGGGGTCATTTATTAAGAAGACTATGCAAGTTTTTGGCATAAAAAAAGTTTAAAAAAGAGTGTCTAATTTATGGTGAGGTCTGAACCTCGGCACAATTTAGGCGCTTCCTCTGGAAGCACGGGGGCTATACAAAGCTGTTCTTTGATAAATGACCCCAAAAAACTTGTGGTGCTAGCTCAACGTAATGTAGCGATACCATTCACTTACTGATCTGTTGCTTTTACTCCAGATAAGTGCAATGAGGGCGGGTCCAAGCCACTCTGTGCACCCTTGTCCTCCTGCTTCGTCTGCCAGCCCCCTCCCTCTCCTTCTTGATTGTCAGGGCCGTGGAGGATGACTGTGCAGGAACCCGACCCGTCAATCAAAGAGAAGAGGGAGAGGCTGGCAAACGAGGCAGGAGGATCAATGTAGACATTTAAAAAAAAAAATAATAATTAAAAAAACCCTTTTGTATACTGTTGCTTATGGCAACCGGCACATATATGGAAGCCTATGGCACATATATGATCTGTTATGTGTGAAAAGCTGGGTGACCTTCTCCGTGGGCGCTGTAATGGAAGCCTTCAGTGGTCACCGAGCAGGTGCTGAGCTGTCCCCTCATGTAAGACCCGTGTTCTCTCTGGGATCCATTCCTAAATTTTCCTAAAATCATGCAATAGAATAACCGTGTGGACAGCCCTAAGAGCTATGAGTGTGTATGAGGGGGAGCACCCATACCAGCAGCTGGGAATGGCATTGTGACAGCGGGTGACCCTGCGGGGTTATGACGTGCGTTTGAGAACACGTGAATTCTCCGGTCACCTCTGGCTAGAACACGGTGTGTAGAACAGTGTTTACACCAGAGATGAGAGGCGGTGTAACCCCTGCTGCGCCACGGGCTTCTTCAGTAGGTTTTATTCACCCTTTTACCATTCTATAGGATGCTTCTTACACTGTATATAGGTTCTATTACATTCAGTAATGTCGGAAACTATTCAGATCACAAATACCAAATCTCCCATAAAATGCTAAAACTACTAAAATGCGTCATCGTATTCTATAAATCCGTGACCGGTGTGCTCAGAGACTTCGTGTTCAGCTTTTACAATACACTGTTAAATGTACTAAACTCTGGGGCACATTTACTAAGGCCGGCCTTTACACCGTTCTTAGTTCCCACCTTGCACTGCCTCTAAGAATCATCCAGCATGCATCTTGCACATCTGCCCCTTCCTGTCCAACTGCGGGACACCCCGTGAAACCAGTAGGGACTTCCGACTATTTATACTAAGTCACAAGTCCCTTAGTAAATGACCCAGAATGTATCTGTAATATACAGTACATACACATTACTGTTACCTTGCTTTATAGTGCAGTGTGAAGGCTCCTTTAGGCTACTTTCACACAGTCAGTGTTTGATCAGTGATTTCCAGGGGGTGGACTGGCCATATACCCTACAGGCCAGTGTCCAGGGGCCACCTAAGACAATTTCCTGGCCGCCAGCTGGTTACATAATAACTTGACGGGAGGTACTTTGTGCTGCTGGGGCAGTATTTTGTAGTGCACTGTGGTATTTGGTTCTGCTGGGGTGGTAGTTTCTGCTACACTATTGTATTGCTGACCCTGTCTACTTGTCCCTGCCTATTTGTGTCCTCCCTGCCTACTTGTGTCGTCCCTGTGTACTTGTGTCTTCCCTGCCTACTTGTGTCATCCCTGTGTACTTGTGTCTTCCCTGCCTACTTGTGTCGTCCTTGCTTACTTGTGTCGTCCTTGCCTGTGTCATCCCTGCCTGCTTGTGTTCTCCCTGCGTACTTGTGTTCTCCCTGCCTACTTGTATCCTCCCTGCCTGCTTGTGTCGTCCCTGCCTACATGTGTCTTCCCTGCCTACGTGTGTCTTCCCTGCCTACGTGTGTCTTCCCTGCCTACGTGTGTCTTCCCTGCCTACGTGTGTCTTCCCCTGCCTACGTGTGTCGTCCCTGCCTACGTGTGTCGTCCCCTGCCTACGTGTGTCGTCCCTGCCTACGTGTGTCGTCCCTGCATTCTTGAGTTGTCCCCGCATTCTTGTGTTGTCCCCGCATTCTTGTGTTGTCCCCGCATTCTTGTGTTGTCCCCGCATTCTTGTGTTGTCCCCGCCTTCTTGTGTTGTCCCCGCATTCTTGAGTTGTCCCTGCCTACTTGAGTTGTCCCTGCATTCTTGGTGTTGTCCCCGCATTCTTGAGTTGTCCCCTGCCTACTTGAGTTGTCCTGCCTACTTGAGTTGTCCCTGCATTCTTGAGTTGTCCCCGCCTTCTTGAGTTGTCCCCCGCCTTCTTGAGTTGTCCCCGCATTCTTGTGTTGTCCCGCCTACTTGGTTCCCCGCCTACTTGAGTTGTCCCCGCCTACTTGTCCCGCCTTTGAGTTGTCCCCGCCTTCTTGTGTTGTCCCCGCCTTCTTGTGTTGTCCCCGCCTACTTGAGTTGTCCCTGCATTCTTGAGTTGTCCCTGCCTACTTGAGTTGTCCCTGCATTCTTGAGTTGTCCCTGCATTCTTGAGTTGTCCCTGCTTTCTTGAGTTGTCCCTGCTTTCTTGAGTTGTCCCTGCATTCTTGTGTTGTCCCTGCATTCTTGTGTTGTCCCCCGCATTCTTGTGTTGTCCCCGCATTCTTGTGTTGTCCCTGCCTTCTTGTGTTGTCCCTTTTTGTTTCCAGTCCGCCATTAGTGTTTTCTCTCAGTGATAGTGAACTAAACTAGATGCAAGTCGAAAACACAGACCGGGTTGAACTCTTTCCATTATACCTTATCTCTGTGTAGCCTCCACTGGTTTTGGCTCACAATCACTGTTGGAAATCACTGGAAAAACACTGGCTGTGTGAAAGTGGCCTTATGGCCTCTTTACACTGCTCCATGGAGCAGACGAGTGTCGGGAAGGAACGGTTCCTTCCTAATAATCGCCTGCTTATCGGTGAAGGAGATATCGGTGTATTTACATTCAGAGATCTCCTCCACAGTATGGGAAGCAGTGATCACTAATTCCATCCTCATTGTTTGCTGGCAGCAGAGGCTTTTAGACAGCACGATCTGCTGCCGGCAAATGATGATTTAGGTGACTGCACTAATGATCCTATTACCCGATGAACGGCCGTTTCAGTAATCGGCAGCATCTTTACACCGGCAGATTATCGCTAGCGAACACTCATAAGGGAGGATTCCAACTGTTGCTCATTTCTACAAATGTATACACCCGAGCGCTCCCTTATTACAAGGCTCTGACCCCCTACAGGACATACTGTATTCCTCATTGTAGTGTATTTCTAAAATATTTTTTTTTCCTGTTTGCAGTATCTGAGATCTTGGTCACGATCCGGTATTTACATCCCTCTCCCAAATTCCTGAGGCAGGCGGTGGGGAGAAGGTTAATAAATAACAAGCATACCTCTAAAATGAGGCATTCATCTGTCAGACGAGCGGAGGACCGTGGTCATATTTCTGCTATCTTCTAGAAGGCATGCCAAATATACAGTCAGATACTGAATATATGCCTCGGACCAGTCCCAAATTCTGGCCTCCAATTAGTCCTAGTGATGCCCTGCATGTACCATGGGGGTTGTCTCACCTTGTGCCTTCCTTACAGACATCATGGGGGTTATGTAATACATGCATTGTACATTTTATTACAGAAATAGGACAATGTCAGCGGCTTTTTCACAGATTCGGATTATGGGCTTAATGCGCCTTCAGCTGAAAACGGCACAACGAATCCATTATGAGTGTTAATCTCAGGGACCGCTAGAGCCGGTATTATTCCTTACACCCGCTGACTTATAATTATGTAGGGCGCACATTTACCTTTTATATTAGGGAATTGTATTACGAGCAGTTTAACCTGTCGTTACCCTAGTATCTCCCTATAGAAGTGGGGTTGATTTTTGTAATGGGGGAGAACAGGTAAATCATATACCCCGCACTGTCAGGGAATACAGTGTACAATGATTGCTCCCCCTGGTGGACAGCCATAGGTGACTGCAGGAGGTTATGGGATCCGGCTCATGTGTATGTACGGCCTGCTCCTCCTGGCGCTCGGCCAGCCCTGTCAGAGACTTTTCTTAGAAATGTGTTTCCTAGAAATGTTTACAGATCTGAGAACATCACAGAATAGGGACCTTTCCCTCACATACGGGGCCCTTCACCGCATTATCTGTAGGCGCCTTGTACCTTTTTTGTTGCTGTCGGCTATGTTTTATATCGGCATGTGCATGCTGCTTCTTCATAATGTTTTGTGTGTGATCAGTGGGGTATTTTTTTTTGTTGGAACAATATTTTACAATATTATTACGTTATTTCTGTAAATTATTGATTTAGTATTATTTTTTAATTATTTATTTAGTATTTTTTTTATAGTAGTATAGGTTTTTTATTTCCTTTTTTTTTTTTTAACAAAGCGTCAGAATGGGACCACTCCATCAAGAGGGACCATTTATGAGACCAGACCAGTGTCTTCCTTTAGGCTCATCATTGGTATCAGTGTGGTACAGTGCCCAAATCCTCACTTTTTTTTCTGCTATACCCCTCTATGCTTTTCACCCCTTTTCAGGCAAAGGTTGTGACGTCCGGAGGATACAGAGCAGCAGCACCACATGTTATCCCTGCTCCTATCCATAGGATTTTGCATCCCTTTCAGTTTTTTTCTGGGCTCTTTGCAGCAGCTCTCCCCGTAGTAGATTGGGGTCCTCTTTTACCTAGTAGGGTATGGAAATCACTCCTCTAATTTAAAGGAGTCCTCTCACTTCAGCAAGTAGCATTTATCATGTAGAGAAAGTGAATACAAGGCACTTACTAATGTATTGTGTCCATATTGCTTCCTTTGCTGGCTGGATTAATTTTTCCATCACATTATACACTGCTTGTTTCCATGGTGACAGACCACCCTGCAATCCATCAGTGGTGGTCGTGCTTGCACGGTATAGGAAAAAGCACCAGCCTATGTGCATTCCCATGGTCCTGGCCATCAGAGAGGCTGGTGCTTTTTCCTTAGAATGTACAAGCACGACCACCACTGATGGATTGCAGGGTGGTCTGTAACCATGGAAACAAGATGTGTATAATGTGAAGGAAAAATGAATCCAGCCAGCGAAGAAAGCAATATGGTCAATCACAATACATTAGTAAGTGCCTTGTATTAACTTTCTCTACATGATAAATGCCATTTGCTAAAGTGAGAGACAACCCCTTTAAAAGGGTTGTCCAAGATTTTTGATATTTATGGTCTGTTCTCAGCATCGGACCTCAAAATCTGACCAATGGGGTCTGACTCCTGGAAACATCTGAAGAAAATCTGTTTGAAGAGGCCATGGTGCTCTGGTGAGCTCTGTGGCCTCATCCCAGGCCGGTGACCGCATGTTCAATGTACGGCGATGTGCTTGGTGAGCAAGCCACGGCCTCTTCAAACCGCTGATCAGCAGGGTGCCGGGAGTCAGACCTCCACTGATCAGATATCGACAATCTGTCCTAAAGGTAGGCCATCAGTATCAAAACCTCGACAACCCCTGTAGTCACTGATAGCCTATGGTTAGAATGCGTTATAAATTTTTGATAGTCAGGGATCTGACCTCCAGGACTCGGGCCGTTCAGCACAATGACGGGGCAGTGGGTGCAAAGGAAGGGGACACAGCCACCCATACTGTCAGCCTCTCCTCCACCTCGCATGTCTAGTGGACATTTGCTGTGGATTTATCGTCTTTTTCCATACAGATCAGTGCCCTAGATGCAAGTATTTTCTGGCTTATAGGTATCCGCCTGAGGAGAGGTGACAACCCGTACTGCTCGCTATGGGCAGGTGCCAAGTCATTTTTATGCTCGTCAACCTTTCAGTAGCGGGTGAGCTGTACTGTACTGTAGGATATTTCTGTGCCCGGATCATATTGCTCTTGTCCTGTCCTGTGCGTTATTTACTCCCTCGCCCTTACGGGTTTTTCCTAAATATCCCAGAGTCTACTCTTCAGGTCTCTTTCCCACCATAGGCAGCACGATAACGCTGTCACCAGTTCTAGCACTGGAAATCTGCCTGCCCTTTGCTCACAGATGGAGCGACGCCAGTTCCCTAGCACAGCGCATAGCTGGCTTGGCCTAAAGGGTGCAGGATTAAAACCTGCCTTGGCAAATTCCTGTTAACTGGTTCCTTGCAGATAACTGGGTGACTAGGATGAGCCTACCGCATTAACCTGTTCATTGCTAACTGACCTGCGATTTCTTGGGGTGGTCGATATGGCAACATGCACCCATGTTTTATAATCTACTCCTACAACTTCTGTAGACACCTTGGTCAAAGTAAGTTATGTTCTGCTCTACAGAAGGTCACCAGTTACAGCCACCGCTTTACTGATCACATGTGCATTACCACTGGAAAAACCTGGAATTTCTTTGACATGGTCGTGTGCCGCGTTATGGGTTGTAGAGCCATGTGGACCTTAGGATCCCAAAGAAAACTGTTATGTACATGACCCAGAAGATATGATCAGGACTCTATGATCCCAAAGAAAATTATTAGGTACATGACCCAGAGCAAAATGACTAGGACCCAATGATCCTAAAGAAAAACACTAGGTACATGACCCAGAAGATATGACTAGGACCCAATGATCCTAAAGAAAAACACTAGGTACATGACCCAGAAGATATGACTACGACCCTGTGATCCCAAAGAAAACCACCTGGTTGACCCAGAAAATATGAATAGGACCCTATGATCCCAAAGAAGACCACTAGGTACATAACCCAGAAGATATGACTAGGACCTTATGATCCCAAGGTGAACTACTACGGTAGGTACTTGACCCAGGAGATATGACTAGAACTTAATGATCCCAAAGTGAACTATTAGGCAGATGACCCAGAAGGTATGACTAGGACCTTATGATCAAAAGAGGACTATTAGGTTTATGACTGAAGGATAGGACTAGTTATTTAGGATGTGGTAAACAATCCCACACATGACGGGGACATCAGCCACATTGTGCACATTGTCGAGAGAGCAGTGTCACATTTACGCTCAGACCACAGGGCATTGTTGGCCTCCAGCCTATTCCTCCGATGACAAGTCCTGCCTGTTGTACAATGTGAAGAGGTGTCAGCGGCACATTATATCTGTCTGGGCCATACAAGCGAGTCTGCCGAATTCACTTGACAAGGTCATAGCAGTCCCTGCTCTCGTAGACATTAGTCTACGTGTTCATGGCACAAACCATAAGCGGTGGTGGGGGTCTTCCTCTTTTAAGTTAATGGTGCTTAGGATTCTTCACTGTAAGAGCAGTGAGACTATGAAACTATCTGCCAGAGGAGGTTGTGATGGTTGAAGAGGGGCTTGGATGCTTTTCTAGATGTGAGGTTGATCCTGATTGTCAGATTTGGAAACGGGGGAAATGTTTCCTCTAATATGGGGGTAACTGGCATTTTTTCCAGCTTTATTGAGTACATAACTCTGTATACTCCAAATGGGGGCTGAAAGCATGGTGTGAACAGGGCCATACCCACAGGCATGTGCAGTCATTGATGCATTGACTACCTCGCCTATGGCTATGACTCGGGGGTACAGGATGAGATGTTTGTGAGCTGTTATTGCACTTTATGAGTTCCACCTTGTTACCTAGGACGGCGTACGAGCATAGAAGTGCTAAAAAGAAAATTTGATGTTCCTCCTACTACTATGAAACCCAGCAGTAGATCTGAAGGCTGGAGAGATGAAAATCTATTGTATAAAGGTCCACGTCCTCAGTAACAACACAAGATGTGGGTTGAAGAACATTCTCTCCCTAGAGAAAGTATGAAAATTGTGCAAAAGTTCCCAAGAACAACATGAGGCTTAGTTCCAGAAGAAAAGCCTCTGTAATGCTTGCCAAGGCCAGCGTGAGATGTTTGAGAGGCCTCAGCGTCCCATTATTGATGTGGAAACCACTCAAATGTTTCATTTCTCTGAAGTGAACCAAAGGCCTCTGTTTGTGGAGTCTAAAATGCATCATTATTTTCCAGTAAATATCCCGTTGGCATCTTTTATCAATCTTCAAGCCATCTTTTAACTTTGCAAAAGCTGGGAAGAGTAAAAAAACAATATGGCTGCCGTTGCCGCCGCTCCCACAAGGGTAGTCACCAAGCTGTTCCTGAAGATAAAACCCACCGGTTGTACAGTGATACAACTCCATCATGCGTTGAAAGTAGTGACTGTAAATCAGGGGCAGATTGGGAACTTAAAGTGGCCCTGGAAAAAATACAAAATTGGCCCCGTTTTGTAGTTGAGTCCAAATTGATGGAAGGCAGGACCAGCAATACCATATTGTGGCACATTATACCACCCCAACAGAGCCAAATACCACAGTCCATCAAAAAATACTGCCCAAATGCACAAAATACATCCCCCAAAAACTTCCACTGGTTGCCCATGAGGAGGGCCCAGATGGCCCCCTGGCATCGGCCCACGCGGAAACTTCCCTGTAAGGTCTATGGCCAATCCGCCCATGCTGTAAATCCTCCTTTGCTGTGAACTGAATATGACACTTCTCTTTTATCTTCTAGGAGAAGCAGGCGCAAACATTATTGAAGTCTCTAAGGAGGCGGAGGAAGAGGTTCCTGGCCCTCTGCATCCGTCTTTAATCTAGTGAAGATTATTCGGAACTGTCTGTACAAGACCTTGCCGGACGATGCACACGAACACGCTTCTGGAAGGCTGGGCATATCCCTGACACGAGTGTCCGATGGGGAGAACGTGCTTCTTACTCAGTTCAACACCAAAAGAAGAGCTTATACAGGTAAGACGTAACCGTGGAGAGAAATAGAAAGAAATCTGAAGGGGCTGCGGCAATGCCAAACCAGCTCTGTGGCCCCCTTCCCCTCTCAGGACATGCCATCTCACCCCACCGATCATAATGTGATGACATATCCTAAGGATAGGCCATAATTTTCTAACATGGGAAACCCCTTTAAAGGGCATCTGTCAGCAGGTTTGTACCTATGACACTGGCTAATCTGTTACATGTGCTCTTGGCAGCTGAAGACATCTGTGTTGGTCCCATGTTCATATGTGTTCTCATTGCTGAGAAACATGATGTTTTAATATATGCAAATGAGCCTCTAGGAGCAACGGGGGCGTCAACATTACACCTAGAGGCTCTGCTCTCTCTGTAACTACTACACCCTCTGCACTTTGATTGACAGTGGCCAGGCGGTGAAAATGTCATCATGCCTGAACCTGCCTTCTCCTAAAGTCAATCAAAGTACAGAAGACCCAGAGCTCTAGGTGTAACGGTAACGCCCCCGTTGCTCCTAGGGGCTCATTTGCATATATTAAAACATCATTTTTCTCAGAAATGTGGACACATATGAACATGAGACCAACACAGATGTCTTCAGCTGCCAAGCGCGCATGTCAGTTTCATTGGTACACAAAACTGCTGACAGATGCCCATTAATTAGTAAAGCGTCGTTCAGCTGCTGCGACCATCCTTGATGCATTGAAGTGCGACCGACTAAGATGACGGAAACAGTCAAGACCCTTTAGATCTCTGCAGGGACTCCAGTGAGGTTAGAATTTGGGGGTGGAACATAATCTGAGCTAGCTTAATTATGATGTGATTTATAAGAATATGTTCCGCCTTATGGAGGGATCAGTGGGGTCTATCACTAGACGTTCTTGTACTGCTAGTACTGTCTCCCACATGATGTCAGTAATGCCTGCTGGAGACATTGTCACTAGGAAGCTCCTCTGTAATGACCCCAATCAACAAGAAGCCTGCCATTGGAACATTAGAGCTTCTCTGTTTTGATGTCACTGACATACTGCCCCCTGTCTTTCAGGCTTGTGTATGCAGCACATTCATACCTGTATACTGCGCGACTTATCCCTCCATGTCTGCAAGGAGTGGTGAGTATACACCGGTGTATGTCTTTTATGGTAATGCTCTGCAGCTAGTCTGCAAATGAAGTGAAATGTCTGGTTTGTAGTAAAAGAGGAAGCAGGAGAGGAAGTTCACCGTGTGATGCAGGAAACCGCTCTTGCCGAACCAGCGATTTACAGAATATCGTGAGGAGGTCGAGACCAGACATGGGTTTACTGGACTGTGCAGGAAGGCAGCTGTTGGCAAATAATGGATGCGAGTACAGGCTGACAAATCCCAGTAACCTGGATTCTATTCAGTGAGGGGCTCATGCCACACGACCGTATGTATTTTACGGTCCGCAAAAATGGATCTGCAAAAAATACGGATAATGGGTATTTTACAGAACAGCTGGCCACTAATAGAACAGTTCTATCCATAATGTGGGACAGTAATAGGGACGTTCTATCGTTTTGCGGACAGAAATATGGACATATGGAAACGGAATGCACACGGAGTAACTTCAGTTTTTTAAAAAAAAAAAACGGAACGGACAACGCCAAGAAAATACCGTTCGCGTGCATGAGCCCTTAGTCTTTCTCTATATACATCATTAATTGTCAATGAGGGCTGGTATTGATGCTGGTTAAAAGTGAATTCTGTAATGATGAGCCGTCGAGTAACATGGATCTGCCGGCTCACTCATTGCTCCTCGTCTTTTACGGTTCTCTGCTCCTCTGACGAAATCTAGAATGTCAGGGTTATTTCTTCATCACCCAAGCTTCAGCCATTATTACTGTCATTTTTAATGTATTTCCCACATGGAAAGGAGACGAAAATGTGTACGAATCATCATCTGCTGTATATATTGATGAGAGCTGTGCCTTCACGCTGAATACCTGCACGTTGGCTTTCTGTTGCGCAAGACAATGGGGGTCATTTACCAATAGATTTACTCTATAAAATTGTTACGCCCCAGTTTTTAAAAGTTTTTATACCACCTTTGAGGAAGGGTCGAGGAAGTGATAGGGATGACAACTGGCCAGAGTGCCAGCCCCCAGCAAATTTACTAATGTTACTTGCCGAAAAGCCCCTGGATGGCATAGATTTTACAGCAGGCACCTAATTTATTATGACATGCACGCCACTTCATAAATTAGGCGCATCTTCCGGCAGCAAAGGGACTAAAAGGACTGTCATTTTTTGTAAATGATCCCCAATATCTGCAAGATAGATGGCACACAATTCTTCAGAGTAGAGATCCCCATTATGGTTCAATGTTGGCACAGCTAAGCTGTAATGGCCGTCTCTCTGGGATGTTATACAGCACGGCTGTAGATTTCAACGCTGGGATTGCAGACTGGTCATGAAGTGACGGGTTTATTTTACAGCATTACATAGTAACATAGTAACATAGTTTATAAGGCCGAAAAAAGACATCTGTCCATCCAGTTTGGCCTGTTTTCCTATAAGTTGATCCAGAGGAAGGCAAAAAACCTCTGTGAGGTAGAAGCCAATTTTCCTCACTTTAGGGAAAAAAAATTCCTTCCCGACTCCAATCAGGCAATCAGAATTACTCCCTGGATCAACGACCCATCTCTAGTAACTATAACCTGTTATATTATTACCCTCCAGAAATACATCCAGGCCCCTCCTGATCTCTTATAGTGAACTTACCATCACCACCTCCTCAGGCAGAGAGTTCTATAGCTTTGCACTCTTTTATCACGGCTGTAAGTTTGTATGATATTTCTAACCAGCTCATTTCCCCTCTTCTTATTTCAGAGGTATGTCGATGGCGGTATTTCTGATAACCTCCCCCAGTATGAACTGAAGAATACCATCACTGTCTCGCCCTTCTCAGGAGAGAGTGACATTTGTCCCCGCGATGGCTGCACCAACATTCATGAGCTCAGGGTCACCAACACAAGCATCCAGTTTAACCTCAGCAATTTGTACCGACTGTCCAAAGCCCTGTTCCCTCCGGAGCCTCAGGTATCGGGAGATAAAGCAATAGCTTCTTACCACGTCATTTGTGCATGGAATAAAGTTGGGATGGCGGGGATTTATGTACGACATGTGATTACAGGGCTCGTAAACATGGTCGTTGCCCGGCTGTGGCCGTATTGTGGCCCACAAACAGTGGGTCTGCAATATGCGTGCACCTGCCGTGTGCACCCTGCATCATGGATGCGGACCCTTTCGCTTAAATGGGTCCGCAATCTGGAAGGTTGGGGTGGAACGGAGGCACTGAACCCCACGGAAGCAGTACAGAGTGCTTCTGTGGGGCTTCTCTCCATGCCTCTGCACTGCAAAAAAAAATAGAACATGTTTAATTTTTTTGTGGTGCGGACAGATCACGGACCTGTTAAAGTTAACTAGGTCTGGATCTGTTGCGGCAGCCGCATGGATGGTGCCCGTGAATTGGGGACTGCAAATTGCGTCCCCAGTGCACAGAACGACCGAATAACGGCCGTGTGAATGAGCCCGAATGGTAATGTATAACACTTGCCTGAGAATAAGGCTTTGTCGACAGACGGGTGTGGATTTAGCTCACACTGCTGTGCTTTACTGCCACCGAGTGGTAGAAAATTAGTACATTTTCTACCACATTCTTGTAATGCCTCATTCACACGTCAGTGTTCGGTCACTGATTTCCATCAGTGATTTTGAGCCAAAACCAGGTGCAGCTCTAAACACAGAACAGGTGCAGATCTTCCCCTTAGGCCCGATTCACACGACCGTATGTATTCCGTGTCCGTATAAAAACGCAACGGAAGACATACTTCCGTAGTGTTCCGCATTTTTGCGGACCCATTGACTTTTAATGGGGCTACGGACGTGATTTTGTGGCCAAGTATAGGACATGTTTCATTTTTTTTTGCGGGAGAACTTCCGTAATATACGGATGCTGAATGCACAAGGTGTGCATTCCGCATTTTTTTCTCCTATGGAAAAATAAATGGGTCCGTATGGTTCCGCTTCTTATCCGCAAAAATGCGGATAAGATGCGGAAATGTACATACGGTCGTGTGAATGGGGCCTAATACCTCATGTAGGCTCCAATCCTGGTTTTGGCTCACAATCACTGACCAAAACACTGACGTGTGAATGAGGGTTAAGTCATACTTTTCAATGCAGTTAAGCAAGTTCTCTGTCATAATTGCATTCAGCACAATAATGCTCATCCTGAAGCCCCTCAACATGTATTTTTGCATGTTTCAGTGGGGTGGTAGAAGAGCCCACAGAAATATTGCTAGGTACAGCCTGGTTTAATCACTGCACTGTGTTTCACAATCGCTGTTGCTGTTTCGGGAAATCTAGCACACTGTTCTATCATTAGATACTGGTTCAGGGGCTGCTACCACTGGACACTGCTACCATCCCCCGGAAACATGCAAAAATACATGGTGAGGGGCTTCAGGATGAACATTATTTATTCTGGATGCAGTTATGACAGAGAACTTGCTTGACTGCATTGAAAAGTGTGACTTACATGTCACATATTCTATATGAAGATAAATCAAAGATGCAACTGCAACATAATTCTAATAACATAGTGCAAGAACATGAACCTGGAACAGAACAGGATTGCAAAATCTGCCCAACTGTATTGGAGAATAGAGAGGTTCTGGAAGAAATCGACATACTCCTTTTCTACCACTAGGCTGCAGTAAAGCACACAGCAGTGTGAGCTAAATCCACAAGGGAGGAACGGCTGTGTGACATACGTTTCCAGAACCATTGCAGTCTAGGGGGTTATTCACATGGCCAGTAAATATACTCCTCATTAAAATAGTTTTATTCATGGATTATAAGACACAGTCAGGTTCTTCCACGCTGTCTTAGGCCACTTTAATATCTGCTGCACCAATTCCGGGAGGTTGTTCCAGCAGAGGACATCTTGCCTGAGTTCTCTGGATCTTTCAGTGCCGGATGCAACCGGAAGGCCTGCCAGCCTCATTAACTATAATGGAGTCTGCTGTAGATCCGACCACAATTGGCCAGACAGAAACCGCTGCAGTTTTGTGTCCGACCTATTCCTGGAATTCTCTGCTGAAATGAATGGAGCTGTGTAGTTCCAGTGCCAGAGCTGCCCTGAAACAGCTGATTTGCGTGGATGATGGGTGTCGGACCCCCACCAATCAGAAATTGATGGCCCTAGTCAGTAAGACAGTTACTGCACGGTGGAGCAATAAAGTAGCCTTACCCGTCTTTCTGTGTTGCACTTTCAGCTCAGGGCTCTATAGTTACACACCATAGACAGCGCTCTGACCACTTCTCACAGATTGACAGCCACACAGAGATAACATTGACTGCAAAGTGCCTTTTGTACGCTTGTCCTGTAGCTGGCCGCCCAGACTTGTCTAATGGTGTCCTCAGTACCTTTATGGTCCTGTTTGTTTACTGTGAAACTGGAATTTACCTTTAATCCGGATGCATTTGGCAAGTAAACAATTAAAG
>ONZH01004809.1:0-24689 GCA_900303285.1 Rhinella marina | reverse complement strand
GGTCTGGGGTGGCAGCATGCACTCCAAGTATGCAACTGCCTGCTGGTTCAGATTCTGCTGCTGGCTGGTTTCTTCAGTAGGCAGGTGAAGAAAAGTGCTCATTAGAGACTCCAGACTTATGTTGCTGCTGATGGTGCTGGCGTTGCTCCTGCCCCCCCATCCCCCTCCAGCAGTCATGGCAGTGGAGTGTGAGTACAGGGGTGCCCTGGTCAGACTTTCATGAGGATGGGGGGGGGCACACATAGGCAGCGACAAACTAACTACTTAGGACATCTCGATAATAGTTGAGTTTTTCATCCCTCTCAGCAGGTGTAAAAAAAGGCCCCCATTTAGGCCTGGTAGCAAAGGTCTAACATCGTGAAGAGCCAGTAGTCATCCCTCTGCTGAATAGTGATAATGTGGCTGTCACTACAGGAGCTGTGTGAGAAGAATCCCTTGATATCCAAGCGTCAGAGCATCCTTCTGGCACTAGAGCTGCAGCCGAGTGGAGACGAAGAGGAATTGCTGCCAGAAACGCAGATGAGAGCTGAGAAGTAAAGCCACAGGCACTGTGGTACAGCAAGCTTGTTGGAGAAACCTCCATTCCGTCCACAGTCGCCAGCTTATACAAAGCAAACCTGTGCCGGTTAGACTAATCATGCATGTACTTCATTACAGTTTTGGCATCTAGGATCCTAGAGACTGAGACCAAACTTGTAGTCATTTAGTTAGGTCTTCTTCTGTTTGTGTCAGGCAACAAGTATTGTTAACTGCTCATAACAAGGACTTCATGTTTAAAGTGCCAGTTCACATCGGAGTGCTGATAAACCCCACAACAAATTCAAGCCAGGCTTGTGTTTATTCAGGAGAAACACTATAGGCACGTGCTATTTGATCGGTTATTGGGGGAGGGAATACCATAGAATGTAATAAGATTGTAAGCTGTTGTAAAGTACTGCAGGCTAGTCCACATCATGCACCCAAATAATTGTTCCTGATTCTAGGGTAATAATAGGTAAGGTGTGGCTGGTCTCTTGCAGCCTGCCAGTAGGTTAATTTACCGCTTACACCCCAACATCCACAGAGGGCACCGCACTGTACAGCGCAAGGGTCTCAGTGTCCAGGCTGGGTGTATGTAATTTTATTGGTGTGTAACCAGCCTCCGTGGTCACGTTCATTACCACGTTTAAGTAAAATCTGGTTTTGGCAAAACTGGTCTTGGAGTTGCTTTACTTGTTCGTGACTTTGCTGCATCCTGGGAAGCCCACCTCGGTACATGGCTTACTGATGCAGCAGCGACAGAATGTTCTTCCCCTTATCAGTGACCATGGTTCCGATCTTCAGTTCATAACTCTTTTTGATCTGGACAGAGTCTGTATTTTTATTTGACACTTACTTTTCTCATGCATGGCTACTTGATGTTCATAAGGAACCCTCCTGTGAACATAGTCCAGTTATTTTGCCTATAACATTTTTTGCTTGCCCTTGGTGTTTTGTGTGATCTGTGGAGGCGGTTTTTTTTTTTGCCACCCGTCCTTGCATCCAGTGATCTTGGCATTTCCCATACTCATTGCAATAAATGAAAGAACCAACTGGTCCTACTTCATCCAGGGTGTTGCTGGTGTCCACTGGATTCAGAACAAGGTCACTGTGGCGACAGAGAAAAAATAATAATAAGGAAGGGATTGTGACTGTACCTAGTAATTACCTATGAGGGGGCTGTGTTCTGCTCTGTAAGACTGAGCCATTCCAATGTATAACAGAGTAATCTAGGGCATTTCCCCTTAGTGCTACCACACAGTACTAATGCCCACATTGTGACCACTGACATTAATTATTCCCACATTGTGCATCCTTTACAGCATGAATACCCAAATTGTGCCCCCTCACAGTAGTTAGGCCCACATTGTGCCTCCTTTACTTCATAAATGCCTACATTCTGCCCCCCACAGTAGTTATGCCCTCCTTGTGGCCCCTTCACATTAGTTATGCCCACCTTTGTGTCCCTTCACAATAGTTATGTCCTCCTTGTGGCCCCTTACTGTAGTTATGCCCACCTTTGTGCCCCTTCACAGTAGTTATGCCCACTTTCGTTCCCCTTCACAGTAGTTATGCCCACCTTTGTGCCCCTCACAGTAGGTATGTCCATCTTTGTGCCCCTCACAGTAGGCATGCCCACAGTTTGTACCAACTTACTGTAATTATGCCAACGTTTGGCCCACCTCACTGTAGTTATGCCCAGATATGTGCCCCTTCACAGTAGTTATGGCCAGATATATGCCCCCTCTCTGTAGTTATGCTAACTTTTGTGCTCCTAACAGTGTTTATGTCCTCCTTGTGCCCCCCCCCTTTGGCCCCCAATGCCCTCTCCAGCTCCATGAAAGAAAGAAAAAACGCAAATACTTACTTGCTTGCCTGACGATGCACTCCCACACACATAAGTACTGCTGGCTGTACAGGATATTGATTCCTGGGCTTTCAGCACTATTCCCACACAGCCAGCTGTATGATGTGCGGCCTGAGGGAGGATTGCCAGAGATCATCAGAACAGTGAAGCAGGGAGTAGATGGCTCCCTGATTCACTGTGAAAATGAACTGCTTGGCAGTGAAAGGAACCACCTGGCGGGTGCAACCTCCCCAGTCTCTGCACCCAGGGCATGTTCCCGTCTGCCCCCCTCGCTATGCCCCTGCCAGTGGGCCATAAAGGACATATATTGTCCTTGACCATAGTTACAGCTCCACTCGTTGGCACTGCTGTGAACTGTGCCAGACACCGACAGGCTCAAGAACTGGCCCACCTTCTGCTGTACATACGTATGCTGAGCTTGTACAGCTTTTTTAGAGTAGAAGTGATGGCTTGGGACTCTCCACTTTGGCTCGGCACAAGCCATCAGTTCTCTCAAATGTGCAGAGTCAACCACATGGAAAGGGAGGGACTATAGTACTAGCAACCTGGCCAGGAATAGGTTCAGTTTCTGCACTGTTAGATAGGTGCAAGCATACTGCCTCGGTGATCGATTGCTGGTGAAACGCGTGGCGAGGAGTAGTAGTAGTAGGAGGAACATCCGGACCAGTAGACGAAGTAAGCACAGCTCCCTTGTCAGTGTAGTTCTCTGTGTCACGGGTTGCCGTACTCACTTTAGTAGCTCTCTGTCCTGCTCTTTATATACCTGTGAGCTGTGGGTTTGGGGGTCTGTCTGTCTCCAGCTTTGCTGGGCGTAAGAGCCATGCACTTGACCTGGGGACATTCCATCTGCCTTGTCTGTGTGGTCACCTAGTGAGACATCAAGGTCACTTTGTGTGGTTCTCTGTATTGTGGTGGAGCTGTCTGTTCACCCATGGACTAACTCAGCATGGGGAACAGGCATCTGGTAGTCCAAGTCTATGCCTTCAGTTAGAGGGCTCCTGGGTTCTCTGGAGGGAGGACATCTAGCCTGTCTATGCAGCTCTGTCTGTGACTACCATGTGTCATTCCGCATGGGGTTCAGGCATCTGCTTGTCTGCCTATTTATGCAGCTCTGCCTATGACTGCCATGTGTCATTCTGTATAGGGTCCAGGCATCTGCTTGTATACCTGTTTGGGTAGATCTGTCTGTGACCGACATGCATTGATCTGCATGGGGTCCAGGCATCTGCTTGTCTGCCTGTGTGAGGAACTATGCCTGTGATCGCCATGCATCAGTTTCACGTGTGGTCCAGGCATCCGCTTGTGTCCTGGTTCCCATTTGCCTTGTCTGAACTGTGTCCTGGGGAGCTATATTTGGGTTTTAGTTTGTGTGTCTGGGTTCCAGTCCTTATGTTTGTTTGGACCACTGGTGCTTGCACCATCAGTCTCTGCAGATTCATAAGTGGCTAAGTGTACCGGGACCATCCTGGAGGTGCGACCAGTGAGCCATTAGCTAAGCTCATCCCCACCATCAGGGGCTCTGTGAAGAATGGGGCTCACTGAGTTTTGCCCTCTGGGTTTGGCCTCAAGTCAAATCGGTGTATTTGGTTCAGTGGTATTACCTGCCACTATACTCTTACCTGCTGGTCCAGCTCACTGTCATGTCCTGGTTCTGTTAATAAAGTATTCATTTTTGTTTTTTGCTCTGTCTGTCTTCTTGCTTTGGTGTGTTATGCCTGAGATATGTCAAGGGGTCGGTAGGACCCTCGCTAAAACATGACATCCCTTCTGCTGAGATGGTGGAGCCCTGACTGCTGGAGAAGGTGTGGGGGCCGCTGAGAGATGCGTCAGGCTGTATATTAGCTCCACGGTTTTCCCAGGTCACTTTATGGTGACTATTATTGGGTTGTCTACCTTATTTTATTACCTTATATTATTGTTATATTACACAGGTTATTCACCCCAATATGAGAATCAATGCCTAATGGATTTATCTATGAAACAAGAAATGCACCCCAATAACAGTTATATTACACCATTTATTCACCCAATATGAGACTCAAGGCCTAATGGAATTGTTTATCTATGAAACAAGGTAGACATTCCAATAACAGAATTACAGAGCTGTGAATGGTCCTTTTAAACAAGATTAAATAGATAAGGAGCTGGAACAAACAAATATTGTTGAACTCTTTTGAGTTGTCAGATGAAAGAAGGACAAATACATCCCTCCTAGTGCAGTACAATTACTTCAGTAGGTAGTTAATCTTGTGGAAGAAGCTGAGAGACAAGATGACAGTACAAGTACATATAATGAATAATATAAATAGGCCTACCAGGTAGAAGCCTGTAGATAGAAGTCATAGAGTGTCATTTATTAAGACTGGGTCATTTAAAACTGGGTCATCATAAACCCCTGCACTTGCAGTGGATCCGTCGAAGCTATGAAAAGGAGTCGGACTCTATATAACTTCGGCGCATCCACCACTGTTTTTTTCTACACATAAAACAGGTGTAGACAAATGATAAATGAGACTGGCCTCCTGGCCTGTCCCTTTCCTGCCCATGCCGCATCCCCATTTTTTAGACCTGGCGTGATTGGGGAAAAGTTGCAGATTGCGGTGCAGGTAACGTTTGCGCCACAATCTGCCAGAAAACTTTGTGGACCTTGCCTGCGCCATCACGTGACACGGAGATCGATCATGTGACGGGCGTCACGTGACATTCCTCCTCACATCCATGCGGCTTCAGGTGCTAATAATAATTTTGTAACCAGGGTGTCTGCCGAAATGTACGTCGGGGCTGGTGCCATCCTGGAGGAGACACAGTATGGGTAATCACTTCTTGTCCTTTATAACGTGTTGCTGACTGTTTTTTTTGCACTTGCACTTTACCTCAGTTTTTATTTCATTATTTGGACATATGAATTTGTCCCACTGTGTTTCTCCTCTAGTAGATGTTGCCCTTTTCCCTACATCTATGCTTGCTGTTAACCATGTAATTATTTAAATAATCAATAAAATTTATACTGATAAGTGGTCTGGCATCTATCTATAGGTTATTTTGTCCAATATAATTATGCCATAGGCTTTATTTATTGGTCCATTTGTGATGAGTGGTTAGCTTTACTCTTGTATGTAATTTGTGTTGGGATTTTTTCTTTTGGGTTTTGCATACAGGAGAAGGTGTTCCGGTCCTTGAGCCTCTCGGTGTCTGGTACAGTTGTGGAGCTGTAACTACGGTCAAGGACAATATATGTCCTGTATGGCCCACTGGGTAAATGTGGTTGCTACCCAGCCACACCAGCAACTTGGCCAGGTGACGGCACTGTCGCCTACGTGTTCTCAAGCTGTGAGTCCTGCGCCAATGTCCTTCTCTGCCTCCTCATCCTCAACTTTGTCCTCAGCCTCCACTGCAGGCACAATTCAGACTGCTCTTTCATGTTGATCTGCACCTGGTTTGCCTGGGCGAATGAAGTCACACCAGGGAGGAACTGCTTTGCTTCCTTCAAGAGGAAATTGAATATTGGCTATTTCCTTACCAACTAAAGATAAGAACCACCGACAATGGGAAGAATATTATGTCGGCGCTGAATAAAGGACGGCTGACCAATACCGATACAAGGCCTACATATTACTGCCTCCTGAGACCTGTGGGGGCTGAACTGGCAGAGGAGGACATTCACGCACAAGCAATGTATACAGAAATGGGTGGTTTATCTTCACAAGTGACAGGAGAAGAGCAGAAGGAGCTGGAGGGCAATGAAGAAGGCCAGGCAGATGACCCTGACACACCGTAACAGTATGCAGTAGAGATGGAAGCAGGGAGCCCCCTCTGATTCCCATGCTCAAATGGCCAGATGCATGATGAGTTGCTTGCATAGTGACAGCCATATTATCACCAGGTGAATAACTACTGGATTTCCACCATGTTAGAGCCTCACTACTGGCCCAAAATTGGGGCCTTTTTTCCACCTGCTGAGAGGGAGGATAAACTCAACTACTATCAAGACATCCAATGTACTCAGTTGGCCACTGCCTATGTGTGCCATCACCCATCCTCATGAAGGTCTTATCGGGGGGGGCCTCAGTGTGCATACTCCACTGCCATGACTGCTGGGGGGGGAAGAAGCAGCACCAGCTCCATCTGCAACAGTTAAGTCTCTAATGAGCAGTTCTTTACCCATCTACTGAAGAAACCACAAGCAGCAGCAGGACATAGAGCAGAACCTGAACCAGCAGGTGGTGGCATACTTGGAGCGCATGCTGCCACCCCAGATCTAGGGTTGAGCGATATACCGGTATTAACGGTATACCACGGTATTAATAAACAGCGATATGGCGATATCGCCGTTTCTTAATTACCGCAGTATTTTTAGTGACGTCATAGGGGCAGTCGCAATTGAGTGCTTACTGCCTCTAAAACGTCCGGGGCACAAACGGCACAGTGGAGAAGAAGAGAGTCCCTCCCTCCCCACTGTGATCTGACTGCTGCTGGCACCAATGAGTGTTGAGGAAGGGAGGGGCTGTGGCCGCTGTGCCACCAATGTGAAGAGAGGAGGAGGGGCTAACAAGTATAGACTTCGGGTGCCGGCTACCAATAACAGGAAGCTGCAATCCCGTGAACTGCGGCAATTAACCCCTCAGGTGTGGCACTTGAGGGGTTAATTGGCGCGGTTCGGCAGGATCCCAGTCATTGAGCCGGGTGCCAACTATGTAATATGGCCGGCACCCGCAGTCTTTACTTGTATTAAGAGGTTAATTAAATTCATTGGTGGCGCAGTGCGCCCCCCCCTCTACCCCTCCAGTATTATAATCATTGGTGGCAGTGGCCACAGGGTCCCCTCCTCCCCTCTATTGGTGGTACCATGGTAAGCTCCCTGCTGCCGTGTGCACAAAGCCCAGGACAGCAGGGAGAGTGAGATCCTATTCACCCTAATAGACCTCTATTAGGGTGAAGAGGACAAGGGAAGAAAAGATCCCAGGTTCTAGCCCCTAATAGTAAGTAAAAAGTAGGCTAATAGTAAGTAAAAAAGTTAAAAAAAAAAAAACTAAAATGTTAAACCACACCCTTTTTCAATTTTACATATAAAAATATATAAACAATAAAAAACAACATATTACATATTGCCACTAGAAATTAGCGACTTTCATGTTATGAAATTCGTATACGCTTCGTTTGGTGGTAAAAGGTGAATTGCGTTATGGATTCCGTTACCACGGACCATAACGCAATTCTATGATGGAATGCATAACGGAATATCTTTAGAGGCATTCCGTTATTAATTCCGTCATAATAGAAGACTATGGCCTGCATAAGGAATCCGTCACATTTCCGTTATGCAGCCCATAGTCTTCTATTATGACGGAATGAATAACGCAATGCCTCTAAAGACATCATAGAATTGCCTGTGGTAACAGAATCCATAACGCAATTCACCTTTTACCACCAAACGAAGCATGTACGAATTTCATAACATGAAAGTCGCTCATCTCTAATTGCCACGTTCCGAAAAAGTACAAGCTGTTTAAGTATTGAAAAATATTTCCTATGCGGGGAACGCCGTAAGGAAAAAAAAAATTAAAAACACGCTGTTCGCCATTTTGGTAGGCACCTTGTCCCCTTAAAAATAGGATAGGACTATTATGGGCCGGACCTTCCATAAAATGTGGAATACACATGGCTTTTTTGGGGTTTTATTTTTCTTTCACGTGGTATCGAGTATCGCAATACTTTTTTATGGGGCCGAAACTGAATCCAAATTTTGGTATTGTGACAATCCTAGTCACGGGGGCATAACGTTATCTCAGGTCCATAAGGTCACAAAGAAATGCCATCTACCGGCTGTGACCCCCGGAGCCAGGAGACTGCGCTGGATAAGAGTCGCAGTGCTCTGGGGGCTGCTGCGCGGAGAGGTACAGTAACAGTCACTGCGCTCTGGGGTTGCGGTAATACGCATTAGGGACTAAGACCCATATGGGAAGCATCGGTCTTTAGAAATTACCCCCAATGTTTTATTTGGCTGAAAGGCATCTTTATGATGCCAAGGTGCCCTTTCTGACAATGTGCACCTATGATGGGCACACTCTGAACAACCCACTTATCAAGGTTTTCCACCAGCATATCCCATTTTCTATGGGAGCGCCAAAGATAACTGATCGCTGTTATCCCCAGCACTCCCATAGAGAATGAATGGAACAGCAGGGGGCACGCCTGACCAGCCGCTCAATCAGATTGGGGGGGCGTTGACCCTGTTCTTAGTGGGGCAACTAAGAGATATTTCTGTACGGGGGCATCAAGGAGACATTATAATGTATGGGGGCAACAAGGAAACACGAGTACATGTTTTGAGTGTTTTTTTAATTCTAAACGGGCATTTATCGTGATATATATCGTTATCGCGGTAAATTTCTTAATATCGTTATCGTGGGAATATTTTTGATATCGCCCAACCCTACCCAGATCCAAGATCCCCTGGACTACTGGCAGCCAAACTTGATTTTTTTTTTGCTGCAACTAGCCAAGTTTGCCCTGGACAAGCTTTCCTGCCTGACCAGTAGTGTGACATATGAGCAGGTGTTTATTGGGGCAAGGAGCATAGTTACCCAAAGAGAAGTCGCCTTTCCACGCAAAATGTTGAGAGACTACTCTGTGATGAGGCCACTATGTTGACTCCTCATGCGGTTACCACACTCCCCACTCTGTGACTGGGCCACTATATTGACTCCTCATGGGGTTTCCACCCTCCTCATTGTGACAGGGCCAATGTTTTGATTCCTCATGCAGTTGCCACCCTCTGCACGCTGTGACAGGGACACTATGTTGACTACTTATGCGGTTGCCACCCTCCCCACTCTTTGGCTGGGACACTGTGTTGACTCCTCATGCTGTTGCCACCTCACCACTCTGTGACTGGGCCACTATGTTGACTCCTAATGTGGTTGCTACCCTCCCCACTCTGTGATGGTACCACTAGTTTTCCTGTTTGGCTTTGTTGACATCACTGTTTATTTTACCCTTCTTTTGATCTGTCAGAAGAACAGAAAAATGAAAAACAAAATTGATCCTGTTTGTGGAGCGTCCATAAGGCCTCCATCACACAGTCAGTATTTTGCATCAGGATTGTCTCATGATTTGTCTCAGCCAGTGAGGAATGACAATTTGACATGACACATGAGCATGATTAACAAGCATTGATGGACAGGGAAATAAATGGGTTTGGGAAATATTACTGGTGCATCAATCACTAACCCTTCTGCTGAGTATTTTGTAGATGACTCCAGATCATGGGACAATGACCAAGGAAGAATCATTACTGGGTATGCCGTAGTCCAAAATGGTGAAGCAATGATACAGAAACCACTGCATTTGAGTTGCTTGGCACAAAAGGTAGAGCTGAAAGCTCTCACTGCAGAGTGTAATCAGGTTAAGGAAAAAGAGGTGTATTCACATAATCCACTAGGTCATCTCAATCTTGTTAAAAAAATTATTTGTGAGACATAAATAATACCCATTTTTTTGAAGCTTTGCTTGTATTTTTCAGTCCTTTTATTTTTCTTATATATAAATCGCTATAATGCATAGTAATCCTGAGCACTGAACTGATTGCCACTCCATACTGCGCATCAGTTCAACGCTCTCAGGATTACTATGCATTATAGCGATTTATATATATGAAAAATAAAAGGACTGTAAAATACAAGCAAAGCTTCAAAAGAGTGAGTATTATTTATGTCTCACAAATATTTTTTTTTAACAAGACAAGACATTTTCTGTTCTAACAACGGCTGGGTGGCTACTCTTCGGCTGGGTGGCTACTCTCACCCAGGCCAATCAGCTCTGACATGGCATGTCAATGCTGAACTTTACATATATTATAGGAGGGAGTGGGAGTGATGCTCTGCCTGCTTCTGTTGGTGATAGGAGGAAGTCAATGGAGGAAGCTGTGAAGGAGGCACCTGGTGTGGGAACCAGACCAACACAAAAGTAAACATGTGCTGCCTCATCACTGCCACGAAAAACATTGACCCACTAGGCCACGAAAGACATGTATTGTCCTTGCCCATAACAGCTGCTCCAGATGTCCATGGTGGCGTGTATCTTGCCAAACAGTGAGAATTGAAGGGGTGGCCCATGTTCTCTGCCACATGACAGTACAAGGCAGGAATGGCTTTTTTGTACAAATGATGCCAGCTATTTTCCAGTGAGGCTGAGCACTTTTTATGAGCTCACTGAAGACAGCAACTTAGCCAGGTGGGAGTTAAGCTTGTGCACCAGCATATTACTGGGCATGTAGAGTTGTTTCTTGGCTACAAATTCTATTATCAATGGCAATGGAATTGAGTATGAGGTTTAGTCTGAGCGGGAAGCAGTAGCTGATGATTAATGACAAGGACACTGTATGTGGATGTGGTCCAACTGCATCAAAGGAGACCTGGAGAAGGAACTGGTGATGCTGCATCATGCGCTGCATTAGTACCATGGTGCCTATGTTTATGTTTGAATGCCCAGGGTTTATTTAACCCTTTAGTGACCAGCCAGTTTTGGGCCTTAATGGCCAGGAGATTTTTTTCATTGTCGCCTTCCAAGAGCTATAACTTTTTTTCTTTTTTCATCTATGTAGCCATATGAGGGCTTGTTTTTTGTTTCACAACTTGTAGTTTTTAATAGTGCCATTTTAGGGTATACATATGGTAACTTACTGATTAACTTTTATTAACTCTGGGAGGGAGATGGGAAAAAACACCAATACTGCCACTGAGTTTTTACATTATAAATGTTGCGGTCTGCATTTTTGGGAATAAATAACACAATCATTTTATTTTCTGGGTCATTAGAATTACAGCAATACAAGAATAAATATTTTTTTACGTTTTACTTTTCTTGAACAATAAAACCATTTTTTTAAAAGAAGAAAATGCTTTTGCATCGTCACATTCCAAGACCCATACCTTTTTAAATTTTCTCTTTGAGTTGTGGAGGGCTTGATTTTTGAGGGACAACTTGTAGTTTTCATTGGTTCCATTTTGGGGTGTATAACACTTTTTGATTGCGTTTTATTACATTTTTACTGTGGCAAATATGCAAAAAGCATTTTGTTTTTAACAGCATTCACTGTATTCCTGCCTTCCTCTGGATCAACTTGCAGGATAACAGGCCGAACTGGATGGACAGATGTCTTTTTTCAGCCTTATAAACTATGTTACTATGTAAGATTGAGATGACTGAGTGGATTATGTGAATACAACTGTGGACCCTGAGGTTCTGAATCAGGTCGTGGTATACTGCAGGTAGAGCAACAGTTGATGATTGAACAAGGAAAAAGAGGTGAACATCCATACGGACTCGAGGTATGCGTTTGGTGTAGCATATGATTTTGGAGCCATTTGGTGGAACTGCAATTTCTCGAGCTCCATAGGTAAGCCTTTAAAGAATGCAGAGGTTTTGTGACGGCTATCGAACTCACTTGTATTACTGTATATGAAAGGGTGATCATGTTAAAGGTGCATACACCAAAGTGCAGACCCCAGAAGCTTTGGGGAATACATTGTCAGACCAGAAGGCCAAAAAGGCAGCATTACTACCCTTGATGGCAGCTGCCCTATCGGCCATCCCTGTAATAGACTTGATATGGAAGCAGACATCCCCTCACAAGAAAAAGATATGGATGGAGAGAGGTGCCATAAATGGAGAAGGAGGATTGTGGTGTGTGCACCCTAAGATCTGCCTGCCCAGTTGTTTGTTTCCCATAATGTCCGTACTGTCTCAGTCAGTGATCCATAACTTCAAGGGAGCAATGTATGCCATAGTTTTACAAAACTGCTTAACCCTGGGGTTTCAGAATGTGCCAGAATTTGGCTACAAAATTTATACAGAGATGCCTTATATGTGCAAGACATAACCCTGGTAAGCCTACCTGAGTACCCAGGAAGTGCACCCTGAGACCAGATTACCGTTCCAGAGATCTCAGGTGGACTAAATACAGCTACTTTAGGTGGGTACTTACGAGTATAACCTGGTTTGTGTAAACTTGTTCTTGGGATGGCCTGAAGCCTGGCCAGCGGCCAAGACAACTGCTAAAATCCCAGTCAAAAAATTGACTTATTTGGTTACTGATTAAGTGGTCTGTAAATATGGGATCAAAGAAACCATAGAAAGTGATAGGGGCATATCATTCACCTGTGATCTCATGAAAGAGATCATAGTAACTCTAGGGAGAGAACAGGCCTTCCATGTGTCCTAGCACCCTGAATGTAATGGTACTGTTGAACGCTTAAACGGCACCCTGAAATTAAAAATTTGGAATGGTATGGAGGAGACAAAGGTGCCCTTGGTGGAGTGTATAACTACTTTCTTGTACTTGGTCCAAGTCAACCCAAAGGAACAAAGAAACTGTCTCCATATGAAATACTTTTTAGCAGTGTCCTAAAGACAGGACTGTACTTTCCCCAGCAGCTGCAAGATGCTCATGTGTCACTGTCTCAGTAAATACAGGGACTTCATAAAAATCTAACTGAAACACATAAACATGTGCAGTGAACCAGCTCAGGTCCAGTTGGTTAATGCCACTTCTGTGAAACTCCAAGGCAAGGACACTTGGATACATGCTAGCCACTGCAAGGGGAACCTTGAAGCCAAGTGAGATGCACCTACTGAAAGTGTTCCTGCTGGGACTGACCAGACTGCCACCATAGACTCAGTCTCTAAACAATGTATTGAAAAATGACTGGGACGATAAGTTTGTCAGCCGTCATCCAGTCCTAGTAAATGTAAAAAAAAAATTGTTGGGAGGATCTGGATTTGGGGAATACTGTGGGTTGTATGTCAGGTCTAATTCGATAGTTTGTTGATGCACACATATATATATATATTTGTAAAATTCTTGTTTTGGCTTATGGGAGTCGGGAAGGATTTTTTTCCCCTAAAATGAAGAAAATTGTCTTCTACCTCACAGGTTTTTTTTTTTTGCCTTCCTCTGGATCAACTTACAGGATAACAGGCTGAACTAGATGGACAGTTGTTTTTTTTCAGACTTATAAAATATGTTACTAGGATGGACACTGACTGTCAGATCAGATGCTGCTGAAGATGTCCCTTTGCACACCAGCCAGGCCCCACAATCCAGGGGTGTATGTGTTTGTGGGTTTCTGTGTAAGGGGGGAAGGGTATACTGCACAGAACAGTCCAGCACAGCATAATTTCAAGTGCCATCCTAGGTGAGAGACAGGGGCATTACCAGTTAGTCCAGTTTCAATGCCCATCCTGACCCCTCCCCCACTCCTCCTAGAAAAAGCCCCTCAACTGGGATGATACCAGAAGTTCTATTCAATATCCCAGAGAGGACACATTCCCTCACAAAAGCACTTGTAGCTCATAAAGTGCTTTGAATACCCTACAAGGCAGTGTTCACAGGTTGCCAACTATCTAAATTTACAGAGAGCCCATGCCAGGATCGGTAGCACCTGATTTTGTCTTTATGTTTGCACTGCGTAGGTGTCAGCATGTGACATCTGACTGCTCTGGCTGCATTATTTATACACTGTGGTGATCCTAACACTGATGCTACCTAGGGCCAAGCCAGAGTGCACACTCTTTCTTACCTCGAGGATGATAATAGGAGTAGTAGTCCCTGAGCTTTTTCTAAACACTTTGCAACTTTTGCAAGATGATCACAGGTGTGTCTCAGAAATATGGTAGGCATCCTAGACTATGAACCATCCACATACATAGCAAGAAAGTGTGGTAGGCGCCAAAGACCACAAACCACCCAGAAGCAAAAAGTCTCACAAACAGCTATGAAATTTCTGAACTGAGGGATGCAGATCATCGGCCATACTGTTATAAGTATGAAAGGTGTTGTTAACTGCTAATCCTTCCACAAACAGCAAAGGGTCTATAGGCCATAAACTGCTAATAATGTACCTTGCTAACATGCAGGGCCTCATGTTTCTGGACAGTCTACAAATGACTTTTACACCTTGCCCACATGGCCTTTTTTTATGGCCAGTGAATAACGGTGTCAAAAAATAGTGCATGTCCTATTATGTTTGCTTTCACTGACCGACCCCCATACAATTGAAGGGGACTGTTTTCTCAGACATCAGTGAAAAAACATAATTAAAAACAGACAATTTTGCTGTTTTTAACATCCTCAGATGAAGCTGCTTTGTGAAACTCTAGTTGGGCTGTTTCCCACATGTAGGTTTTAGGATATGCTGTTTTTAACCTTACTTCTGTGAGTATCATAAACATGTGTGAGAAGCCTATTCCCACTGTTTTTGTGCCTCACCATTTTTCCTAATACAGGGATCATGGAGTGGCTATACAAAATGGAAGGGGAAGCAGATGAGAACAACCCCAGTTGGATTTGGCAGTGGACAGCCTTGCTGTCACGAACGTTCCGGCATCAGGTTGCAGGCGGTTCGGCTAGGCTTTCAAAAGTGACATAATTTGACATATTTTCCTCTTGGTTTGGTTGCTGTTTACCACACCCCTTCCCCTCAGCTGTTGTGGGTGTGGTGATTATCTTTCCCCTATTTATCCCTTCCTCTCCCAGTATTCCTTGCGGTTTATACTTTCTACTGCCTTTGTTGTGTGTGGTGTGGATCTCGGCTGAGATCCGGTTGCTGCAATATCTGCATTAAGATAAGTGTCATTTTCCCTGTTGTGTTTATCCTACTTTTCCCTGTTGTGGTTTTGCCTTCTGCAGTCTCCTGTTCATCCGTCCTCTTGGAGGAACGGGTTGACTCGGTCACTAGCTGCAGGGTTCTTTAGGGTGAGTTTGTTATTAGGTTCCTGTGTATGAACTCTCTTACCACTAAGGCCTGTTCATACTGGTAGTCAGTCAGGGCCTAGTTTCAGGGCTTCCTGCAGGAGGTGACCGTTTCCCTTGTTTGGTCCTTTTCCCTTCCCTCTTATGCTTGGTGTGGCTATACCCTCCACACCAAAGCGTGACACTTGCTCACATTGAGAGTATACCAATGGAGGTACTTCAATCTGCAAGTGATACATTTTTTCAGGCTCGGACTGGCCCACAGGTGTACAGGTGAATCCCCCGGTGGTCCCATGAGCAAGGTGGGCCCCTAGTCTCTTAGATTAATCTCTTAGATTAGTTATTATATTTGAATGTATCCATACAGTGGGCCCCCAAAATAATTTTTACTGGTGGGCCCTAGGTACCCCTGTCCGACACTGCATTTTTTATCCATTTCCAGTGTGGTTTAAATACACTTTTGTGGAGTTATGCGGTCCTAGGCTACATCCACACTACAGTGAAAATCGGCCATGTGACACCAGTTTTCAGAACCATTATAGTCTAGGGGGTGGGTTATTCATATGGCCATTTTTGGACAGCATGTGAATAACAGCCATTAAAAAATAGGACATAGCCATTAAAAAAACAGGACACATCCTATTTTGTCAGTTTTCACAGCCCCTATATAATTGAAAGGGACCATTTCTCAGAAATGCATCAGAGAAAAAATGGACCACTTTGACATTTTTAACAGCCTTTTTTCTACTTTAAATGGGCGTGTAAATGTAAGGCTAGTTTTATACTAGTGTTATTAGTTCCAGCAGGCTTTTCTGGAAACATGTCGGGGGGGGGGGGGGGGGCAGTGGCTGCTTTTATTTTAATAGAGACCACTTCTGGTGTAGATCCTTGCTAGTGTAGGACAACTATGCAGATCTGTCCTGAAACAGAGCAAAATAGCTATTCAGCAGGAGATATAGCAAGTATGGGATTTCACACCCAGTGAGGCTTACTTCTGAATGTGAAACATACATAGTGGTGATAAGCTGGGTTTTTAATTGAACATAGTTCAAAAAGCACAATTTTTTTTAAAAGGAATAAAAATTCCTTTTAAGAAACAGGTTAAAATAAGGCAAAAGTAAGGGGGCACTGTAGGCTAAAGATAGCCAGTTGTATGATTAGAAGGCACTAATACCCATCTTTTGCCTGGGTCAGTCTGTATAAAATAATTGCAGAAAACCACTGCAAAAATTGCAGTGGCAAAACACTATGTGGGTGCAAAGTGCACAGCCCGCTTTATGCAGTCCAATTATTATTACAATTGCTCAGAATTGAATGAATCATGATGATAATTGGCAGGTGTAAATGTGCTTTTAAAGGGGGACATGTTCAGTTCAAGTGCCTAGGGAAGCATTAGCTGTAAATACGGCCCTGCTGCTTGACACATTAATAGGTATATATTAGACTAGAACATTATACACACGCAGAGTTTATGCACCATTAGGAGGACTCCTGCTCGCTGAAAGCATTTACTTACGTAAGTAGAAATATCATTAACAACTAAAAATATATACCCAAGTGAATGTATTGTTTTCATTTTATGTAGCTAAGCCAGGTCTTTATGGAACATATTCTATATACTTCTACTATACAATAAAGATCTGACACTATATAGGTCAAGAAGTTGAGAGCACAAAATTTAGTGTCCAGTACGTGATAGTTGATCATACCTACCATCTATATTCTTCAAAGCCATAAAAACAAGACAATTTGGAAATCGCAGAGATTCATGCAGCTGCTGGTTGGGTGTTCAGCTGTATCTGACAATGACCACTGTGTATACAACAAAGCAGTAGTTCTTAAAGGAAAACTGTCGTCAAAAATGAGAAATATATCTAAAATGTTAAAACATGCAATGTAAGTTTGAGAATTTTTTGTGCTAATATTTTTTTTTTTACCATTAAAGGAAATATTGAAAAAATTCATAATAATTGTGTAGAACTTCCTATGTTGACCAGCAGGGGGAGCACAACTGAAAAGTTGAGTGTAGGGAAGCCGTCTGTAGCCCAGTGCTGTAAAGTGTTATCTGGCTATTCACACCTCCTGTGACATCACGCTGCTCTTACTTGCTTATCTGATAAAAAGAGATTGTCTTCCACAATACAGTGTCCAGCGGCCATCTTGTTGTGGTCTGTAGTGTGATAGCATAGGAGGCACAGTCATCAATGTTATTTCCAATTGTGATTCTGATTATTCCTCCACCACAGGGATTTTCTCCACTGACAGGTAGCAGAGTTAGGCCCCATTCACACGTCCGTATAATGTGTCCGCATCCTGTCCGCAATTGCGGACAATTATGCGGATAGGATGCGGATCCATTCATTTCAATGGGTTGTGAAAAAATGCGGACAGTACACCGTTCCGACTGTCCGCAAACAGAAATCCTCCTGTCCTACTTTTCCTCCGATTTTGCGGTCCGTAGCCCAATACAAGTCTATGGGACGTCCGTAAATGCGGAAGACATGCGGAAAGCCATCCGCATGTCATCCGTATTTGCGGATTCCGTTCCAGGAGGGGTGAAAAAAAAAAGATGTTATTCATCCTTCCGTTTTTTGCGGATTCGCAAAAAACGGATGACATATGGATACATCCTTTCCGTTTTTTACAGAAAGACGGAACGGATGTCCTGGAAAAACTGAGTTTTTTGCGGAACAACGGATCCGCAAAAAACTGACCGTTTTCCAGGATGTGCAAAAATACGGACGTGTGAATGGGGCCTTAGGGTGGTAGTGCATGACTGAGTTTGATCTGAGAAACTCTTTCATTGTGCGTTACTTCCACGAAGCTTTTCTGTCTGCACCCCTGGGATCTGGCCCTTGTCTTTGTACGCCTCTTCCTGGTCTGTGCCCATGGGCCCTTATCTGTGCCCCACTCCCTCTTTGTCTGCGCCTCTCTGGTTCTTGTCTCTGCTGCCCCCTGTGTGCGCCACCCTGGCCCTTATCTGTGCACCCCTCACCCACCCCTTCCCCCCGGACCTTGCTTGTGACCCTGCCCTTTACCCCTTATCTGTGCGCCACTGGCCCTTGTCAGTGTAGCCCCTAGCCTTATCTGCAACCCCCAGGCCTTGTTTGCACAGGTGTACTGTGACATCACTGTGTTTATTATCCCTGTACTGTGACATCACTGTGTTTATTATCTCTGGACTGTGACATCACTGCGTTTATTATCCCTGTACTGTGACATCATTGTGTTTATTTTGCCTGTACTGTGACATCACTGCGTTTATTATCTCTGGACTGTGACATCACTGCGTTTATTATCCCTGTACTGTGACATCATTGTGTTTATTATCCCTGGACTGTGACATCGCAGTGTTTATTATCCCTGTACTGTGACATCACTGTGTTTATTATCCCTGTACTGTGACATCACTGCGTTTATTATCTCTGGACTGTGACATCACTGCGTTTATTATCCCTGTACTGTGACATCATTGTGTTTATTATCTCTGTACGGTGACATCACTGTGTTTATTATCTCTGTACGGTGACATCACTGTGTTTATTATCCCTGTACTGTGACATCACTGTGTTTATTATCCCTGTACTGTGACATCACTGTGTTTATTATCCCTGTACAGTGACATCACTGTGTTTATTATCTCTGTACTATGACATCACTGTGTTTATTATCCCTGTATGGTGACATCACTGTGTTTATTATCCCTGTACTGTGACATCACTGTGTTTATTATCTCTGTACTGTGACATCACTGTGTTTATTATCCCTGTACAGTGACATCGCTGTGTGTATTATCCCAGTGCAGGAAGAGGTAAGTGGTCTGTGTTTGAGTGTTTGTTTTCTATTTTTCAGGGTCGTGAATGCAGAGGACTACGTCGGATTCGGTGGACTACGTCGGACCAGCTTTTTTTTTTTTTTTTTTTTTTTTTAATAAAATGGTCAAACAGGGGTCTGGGGGAGTGTTTATTTCAATAAAATGTTTTATACTTGTGTGTTTTTTTTTTTTTTACAATACTACAGTTTTAGTAATTACGGCTATCTACAGACGGCCCTGATTACTAATACTGGGCTTAGTGCTTGCCGGTATGGCAGGCCAGCACTAACCCCAACATCTATTACCTCGGCACCCACTGCCCAGGGGTGCCGGGAAGAGCCGGGTACCCGCAGGACCGGACCTTCTATACTGAGGGTCTGGCTCTGGGGCGGCTGCAGGCTGGTACCATTAGGCTGGGAAGGGCCAATAACCGTGTCCCTTCCCACCCTGGTAGTGCCAGGCTGCCGCTGCTGGTTGTATCTGGCTGGTGAAGGAAAAAGGGGGGGACCCCACGCCATTTTTTTTGTAATTATTTAATTATTTTTGTAAAAAAATGGCGTGGGGTCCCCCCCTTTTTTCCTTCACCAGCCAGATACAACCAGCAGCGGCAGCCTGGCACTACCAGGGTGGGAAGGGACACGGTTATTGGCCCTTCCCAGCCTAATGGTACCAGCCTGCAGCCGCCCCAGAGCCAGACCCTCAATTTAGAAAGTCCGGTCCTGCGGGTACCCGGCTCTTCCCGGCACCCCTGGGCGGTGGATGCCGAGGTAATAGATGTTGGGGTTAGTGCTGGCCTGCCATACCGGCAAGCACTAAGCCCAGTATTAGTAATCAGGGCCGTCTGTAGATAGCCGTAATTACTAAAACTGTAGTATTGTAAAAAAAATACACACACACAAGTATAAAACATTTTATTGAAATAAACACTCCCCCAGACCCCTGTTTGACCATTTTATTAAAAAAAAAAAAAGCTGGTCCGACGTAGTCCACCGAATCCGACGTAGTCCTCTGCATTCACGACCCTGAAAAATAGAAAACAAACACACAAACACAGACCACTTACCTCTTCCTGCACTGGGATAATACACACAGCGATGTCACTGTACAGGGATAATAAACACAGTGATGTCACTGTACAGAGATAATAAACACAGTGATGTCACTGTACAGGGATAATAAACACAGTGATGTCACAGTACAGATATAATAAACACAGTGATGTCACAGTACAGAGATAATAAACACAGTGATGTCACAGTACAGGGATAATAAACACAGCGATGTCACTGTACAGGGATAATAAACAGTGATGTCACTGTACAGGGATAATAAACACAGTGATGTCACCGTACAGGGATAATAAACACAGTGCAGTCTTAAAGGGTTATTCTCATTTTAGACAATGGGGGCATATCGCTAGGATATGCCCCCATTGTCTTATAGGTGCGGGTCCCACCGCTGGGACCCGCACCTATATCCAGAACGGAGCCTCCGAAATGAATGAGGGCGCACTGCGCATGCGCAGCCACCCTCCATTCATTTCTATGGGGCCGCCGAAAATAGCCGAGCGCTGGCTCGGCTACTTCCGTCGGCTCCATAGAAATGAATGGGAGCGCACCGCGCATGCACGGCCCGGCTCCCATTCATTTCTATGAGCGGCGCGGGGAGCCGCGCCTGGTGGTGGCCGGACCCCAGGAAACCTGGGGTCCTCCAGGCGTAGCGCTCCCCGCTCCGTTCTGGAGATAGGTGCGGGTCCCAGCGGTGGGACCCGCACCTATAAGACAATGGGGGCATATCCTAGCGATATGCCCCTATTGTCTAAGATGAGAATACCCCTTTAACCCCTTCATGACATGACATTTTTTTTTTTTTTATTTAAGTTTTACACAATAATATCATTTTTGAAACAAAAAAAATTATGTTTTAGTGTCTCCATTGTCTGAGAGCTGTAGTTTTTTTATTTTTGAGCGATTCGCTCAGGTAGGGGCTCATTTTTTGCGGGAAGAGGTAACAGTTAGATTGGTAATATTTTTAGGGGCATAAGCCTTTTTGATCGCTTGGTATCACACTTTTTGTGATGTAAAGTGACAAAAAATGGCTTTTTTGACCCTGTTTTTATTTTTATTTTTTACTGTGTTCACCTGAGGGGTTAACTCATGTGATATTTTTGTAGAGCAGGTTGTTACGGACGTGGAAATACCTAACATGTATATAATTTTTTATTTATTTAAGTTTTACACAATAATATCATTTTTGAAAAAAAAAATTATGTTTTAGTGTCTCCATAGTCAAAGAGCTGTAGTTTTTTTATTTTTTGGGCAATTGTCTCAGGTAGGGGCTCATTTTTTGCGGGACGAGATGACGGTTTGATTGGTACTATTTTTGGGTAAATACGCCTTTTTGATCGCCTGCTATTACGTTTTTTGTGGGGCAAGGTGATAAAAAATGGCTGTTTTGGTATAGTTTTTTTTGCGTACACCTGGCGGGGTGGACCATGTGATGCTTTTATACAGCCAGTCGATACGGACGCGGCGATACCTAATATGTGTACTTTTTCTTTTTTTTTACTTCATTTGGGGAAAAAAGGGCGCTTTTTCTTACTTTTTTTTTTTAAAAAAACTATTTTTTTTTACACTTTTTTTAACTTTATTTTTACACTTTTTTTTACTTTCTTTTTACATTTTTTTAACTTATAAAGAACCATTTGGATCTTGAAGATCCAGTGGGCTTGATGGCTATACAGTGCATTGCAATAGTAATCTATTGCAATGCACTGTATCAGTGCTACACTAAGGCTGATCAGACCCTGAGGGTCTGATCAGCCTTAGGTACATGTCAGCCAGGACGCTTTTGTAAAGCGTCTGGTTGCCATGGTAACCATCGGGCGCTGCCACTGCAGCAGCGGCGGCCCGATTGAAGAGAGAGGGAGCTCCCTCCCTCTTAGCCCCATGGATGCTGGGCGGCTTCTGACCGCAGCATCCATGGGGTTAAACAGCTGAAATCGGTGCCAGCACCGATTTCAGCTGTAGCAGCAGAGTGTGAGCTGTAATTACAGCTCACACTCTCTGCTGATGGCAGCGGCTCCGATCCTGAGCCGCTGCCATCATATAATACAGAAAGCAGGAGGGGGCAGGACCGGGGGGCAACGGAGGCATGAGGGGGGCACTACAGGGGGGGCACTACAAGGGGGGCACAGACAACTTACCTGGTTTCAGGCTGCGATCTCCAGAGTGGAGATCGCAGCCTGAAACCGGCATTTTAGCACTGAAGCGCTCCTATTGGTTAGTCTGCAGAGACTAACCAATCGGAGCGCTTGCTGGCAAGGGACCACTCTGATTGGTCCCTTGTCGGCTTCCCCGAGGTCTCTGCTCTCCTGGAGAGCGGAGACTCCGGGGCTGTGATGGGTGTCCCCTCCGGTGTCATGTTACTGAAGTCTTCAATAACATGGCGCCGGAGGGGGCAGGCTATCTATGTGTAAAGCGCCTGCGCTTTACACATACTCAGCGCTCCCATGATTTCTCTATAGGGTCGGCTCCGTCCGCACTGGGAATGGAGCATACGACCGTAAGTCATTTGTCTATGTGTCGTTCAGTGACACATAGACACGTGACTATGAAAATGGCAGCCCCCATAAAGTAAAAAAAAATGTAAAATACACAAAACACAGTACACATATAATAAACTTAATTATACATATAAAAACTATTTTTAATGTTTTATAACATATGTTCTTTTATTTTTTAGCGATTGTGTCCCTTTAACTAAATCAGTTAATTGGTTTCAGTCAACACAGCAAATCAGTCTAATCAACGGACAATTCTTTCTTAGAATTAGCGGCTCTATAAATCTCCCTTCACCTCTTAGCATATTCCACTTCAGCAGCCACCCAAACCATACCATCCTCATCATGGCATGTGCATAGCATGATCTTTTTTTCTCTTTCTCAATAAAATCTGCTCCGATACATTCTGCAATGGAAAACCTCTTTTCTTTTTCCTTCAAACTCAGGGACGCGTAGCTATGGTGCAGACCACTGAGCGGCAAGGTTGCAGCCATCTATATGCATCCATTTCACATACCACATACACATCATCATTTTTCGATTGCTTGATACTTGCCAAGTGGGTTGCTACTCTTTCAGTGTGTTATAGACCAGCCAGTTTTTAAATCTGTTTAAACCTTTGTTAGTGAAGTTAGGACACAAATTACAACATAATGAACATAATGGGGCAAAGATGTAATGCTCAGACTTTACTCAATAATCCAATCCTGATTAGACAATATCCAAGTGAGTCTACACCACCTTTCCTCACACTGTGTGGATTATTTGCTAATTCTATAATCTCTCATTATTTTGCAAACTTCATAAGCATTAAGTATATTATCAATGTAAATATGTTTGGCTTCACCAATGTTGGAATGGTGAACACAGGACTCATTAGGGACCATCAATTCTGGGATCCAAACTTTTCCTTTATATGAACTAGGTACTAGTCTTTGAGTCCAGATCTGAAACAGAATCACACATGTTTATGTTCAATAGTCAGAGCTGACCTGTAAGGGCTTCTACCACTTTAGAAAAGACAAAAAGTGTCAAAAGGCTTGCTCTACATCCAGTATTCCTCTACATACTACCTCAGCCAGTATCTTCTTTTATTCTTGCTTTTACTACAGGCCAGGTGTTTCCAGAAAAATAGATCAACATAGACAAGACTAGAGATGAGCAAACATGCTCGTCCGAGCTTGGTGCTCATTCGAGCATTAGGGTATTCGCATATGCTCGCTACTCGGACGAGCATATTTTTTTTCACTCAATTATATAAACTACAGTCCAGTGAACAATTGTGAGGTGTGCGATACACTAGCCACAGTCTAGAGAATATTTTTTTTCACTCAATTATATAAACTACAGTCCAGTGAACAATTGTGAGGTGTGCGATACACTAGCCACAGTCTAAAGAATAATTTTTTTCACTCAATTATATAAACTACAGTCCAGTGAACAATTGGCAGGTGTGCGATACACTTGCCACAGTCTAGAGAATATTTTTTTTCACTCAATGATATAAACTACAGTCCAGTGAACAATTGTGAGGTGTGCGATACACTTGCCACAGTCTAGAGAATATTTTTTTTCACTCAATGATATAAACTACAGTCCAGTGAACAATTGTGAGGTGTGCGACAGAGTGAGGAATCGGAGGAAGAGCTGGTGGATGATGAGGTGACTGAACTGAGCTGGGTTGGTAATCCAACTCAAGACAGTGCTTCTGAGGGGGAGGCAAGTGCAGCACCAGAACAGGTTGGAAGAGGCAGTGGGGTGGCCAGAGGGAGAAGCAGGGCCAGAGCAGGTAGATCAGCAACTGTTTCATGTCAAGCTCCCGTGGCGAGGCCTAGATGTTCGCAAGTCTGGAGGTTTTTTAAAGAAACTGAGGATGACCGACGGACTGTGGTGTGCAACCTGTGCCACATCAGGATCAGCAGGGGAGCCACCACTACCAGCCTAAGCACTACCAGCATGAGCAGGCATATGAGTGCTAAACACCCAACTCAGTGGAACCAAGGCAGTTCACTGTCTGCGGGTCACACCACTGCTCCTTCCCCTGTATCACATGCTGGCTCGGCGAGTCCACCCCCCGCCCAGGACCCCGGCACGAGCGCCTCCCGCCCTACAACCACCCATTCACCTCCAAGATCCTCCACAACCTCCACCAATGTATCCCAGCACAGCGTTCAGC
>ONZH01004808.1:0-75714 GCA_900303285.1 Rhinella marina | reverse complement strand
AATGTTTTCTTCCACTGCTGCCCATTGTGTTTCCTCAAATTACCATGGCATTAACCTATAATTCAGGCCACCCTGAAATGAAGGACTTAACCCCCCCCCCCGTGTCCCATTAAACCACGCCCCTCCACTCCGCAGCCAATAGGGATTGAAAAAATGAAGGTAAAAATCAATTTCTGTCAGCTGCATTGACTTTCTCTCTGCAACGACACACAGAAACATTAAATGAAATAGACTAAATATACCCAGGCAAAGCCGGGTCTTTCTGCTAGTATAATATAGTTTTAATAATATAGTTTTATATTTTATAATTAAATACATTCTATAACACTGTTGGAAAATACACTGAATATATGTCAGAAATGGGAAAAGCTGTTCTCATAGCCGTGGTCTACTTCTGTGGTAGTCATATCACTGCCACCGAACTCCTCTTCTTAGTGATCACTGTCAAATATATAACCCTAACAACACCATTATAATGTTATTATTGTGAAATCTGCCCCTTACTGAACAGACGCTTACATGGTGTATAACTGATAATTGTGGGTATAGCTTTTCTAACCCCAGATGTTATAGGCAGCGAAACCTTGTCTGGTCATACATTACCCTCACATCATTATATGGCGGTCATTCAGATGAATGGCCAACCATATAATATATGGACAGAGCGGCCTCTGTTCTGGAGCATGGAAGGGAGTACATTACCAAGCACCCCCCTCTATGATGTCCATATGTCCTTCAATGGGATTGTCCTCTTCATCTAAACCCACCCTGGTAATAGGCTTCCTGTCAGTGAATGGCAGACCGTGCAATGCATTGTTATACTTACGTCTCTGCCTCATAAAGATGGATGAGCTCTCTCTTCCTCTTCCTGATCTTACTTCCTCCTCCTTCTGTGAATCTTAAATTAGAGAAAGAAATATTAACATGAATATGTGAGGATATGGTACCTTCAGAAGAAGATATATATCACAGTAAATCCACCGCTAACTGACTCTAAACCCCGGACTGATCCTGAATACCTGAAACTAAGCATAATATGTTCTACTAAATTGTGGACTTTATGTGACAAAACCAAATACAGATAAATTCATTTATATTTCATCATTGGTAAATGTCGTTCACCTAATAACTCTTCTATGGCACCCATCAGTGTAAATAGAGGATATGAATATGGATTATTCAGCTAGGACACACTTTCTAGGTTTCTTGTCCAGTATAAGTAAATTGCAGGTGTCTATGTGATAAGATGTCCCCGTCAGGTCAGTATGGGTCCTGGCATTATATGTACAGTACATGTCCTGCCCCTCCCTGAATAGTAAGAAGCATGGCTTACCTGGAGCTCATGTTGAGTCTTCTAAACAGAAGAGAAGAAATAGAGAAATTATTAATAAAAATCCATCATTTTAATACCATACAGAAATAATTACCCAGGTTTTCCCATATTTTGGTGAAACCAGTGATCAATCTCAGGTTCCCACTAATACAGAGTGAGCAGCTGTCACTGGTGGGAGTGATACAAGTCAGTTATTCCATCAATCAGATTTGGGTATTTTACCTGTCTAGACTCGCAGTTGGCGATGAATCTCCCAACGCGCTGATGTAGATCCGGGTCGCAGTCGAAAATGAAATCCAGAAATCTCTTCAAAAGCGTTGAAATAAGCCGGTCCTTTCTCTATAAAGAGCAATCGCAGACTGGCACCAACTGACTTTTTTTTTTTTCTATTTAAAATCAAATCCTGCGTTTCTATTGGTCGATGCTTGTTGTTGTTGTTTATAGCACTTGTCATGACGATTCATACAGCAGCAAATTTAACCCCTTAATAACACAGGTATATAAAAATTAATCGCCACATCCATTTCCATAGTTCTGCAATGCCACATATAATGCCATAAACTTCATATTTTATGTATCCATGTAAATGTCACCATTTGTTGGGCATAAATATGGTAGTTTTTAGGGTTAGTGTATTTTTTATACTCATGGAAAAATGTAATTTTCAGAATTTAATATAAAATAGATTTGAAATAAAGGTATTACTTTACTTTATGTGGAAGAGATATCAAATTCTGTTTCAAAGTAAACCAACAAGTAGTTGGTATAGTGTTTGACATAAATGTCTTTTCTGCACCAGATTACAGTCCCATTTACACACCTATGTGACGGCTGTTTCCGTTTTGCAGACCGCAAACCACAGATCCGCAGAAACATGGGCATCAGCCCAGACCATAACCCAGACCTGGGGTGGAACTACAATGTTGTATATAGTTGTGTATTATTTGATATTGTGTAATTTTATGTATTTTGTATTGTATTATATAGCTGTTGTTACCAGTTGGGAATGGATGGTAAAGATTAACAATGAACAGGGATAATCACCCTAATCCTCCCCCTTCGTCCTGCCAGTAGGGGGAGTTCCTGTGTAGCTAAGGAGGAGTGAGGAAGAACAAGTGAGAGCTCCTGTTATATTTTCTCCAGAGTGATCACTTTTGCCTCAAGTGAAGACTTGAGAAGTTTGACAGCATTGTGAACCGCTATAACCAGCATCTCCAGACACTGATGCAAGTTGAGGGGCTACAGCAAAGACAACCATCATCTAGAACGTTACTAGGCCAGTAGGACCTGAGTGCTAAATTGCCGCCATCCAACCTGGTTCCATAATCCAGTTTTTTTAATCCAAGTTTTGCACTTGGAACCTGATGCTATTGATTGTATTTGAAGTTCTATGTTCACTTAGTAAATAGACTTTGTTGCTTTCAGTCTAGCGGCACTATCCAATACTATATTTCCATTGCACCGATCCCCACAGAGCAATGGCCTGAGGGTGTACACAGTGACACAACACTTCATCAGGGCTACTGCCACACTTTCACCTCCAGGACCATATACATCCTCTGCACTGGTTCCTCAGGGGTTCGCTGGAGAGGCACGCAACTGGAAGCACATGGAAACACACGGAAGCTATTCTGTGTACTTTTGGGTCCATGTCTCATGTGGCAAAAGATAGGACATATCCTATGCTTGGCCATATCTTGAACTGAATGGGTCCGTAGCTCAATGTGGAATCTCACAGCCATTGCCCATGTTTTGCAGTGAACAAAACGGACACGGCCCTCACTGTCTGATTTACCAAGAACAGTAATAACCTGTTAGCTGATTGGTGGATGTCACTGCTTCATTTACTTGTATCAGTAGTGCTCATCGTTTGAACGTGTCAGTTTCTCGAGACATGTGATGGGCCTTGTCACCCACAGAGTTGAGCTAATTAAACTGCACTTGAAAAATAAAATGTAGTGCAGTGACCGGGCTTGAGGTGGCTCCAACACTGTGATGTACCCCCAGACACCGTTAAAGTTTTACCATATGCTGCTCTATTAAGGGGATAATAAGGCATGGTGTGCCCCCAATTGGGAAAGTCCAGAGAGTCAGGGTTTTCAGTAAACCTGTGTACTTCTTTACTGGTGTGCAAAGACCAAGAGATTAATTGCCAAGGAGAGTAAAATTAACCCTAAAATGTTCTTCAATTATATAAATGGTAAAAAGTATAAACCTGAAGATGTCAGCCCTTTATAGAGTGATGAGGGGGATTGTTGCAGAGAGCGATGTGGAGAAAGCAAAACTATTAAATATTTTTTTCCACTATATTCACTGAACAAAATAAACAGATGAAATGCAGAATATAAAAGTAAATTCCCAATTAAAAGTGCCCTGTCTGATCCAGGAAGAAATACAGCGGTATCTTAAAAAGATTAAAATAGACAAATTGCCAGGACCAGATGGCATACACCCTCGTATCCTAAGAGAATTAAGTAATGTCATAGCCAGGTCCTTATTTCTTATATTTAAGGACTCTATACTGACAGGGAATGTTCCACAGGATTGGTGCATAGCAAATGTGGTGCCGCTATTCAAAGAGGGTCCAAAAACGGAGCCTGGAAACTATAGGCCGGTAAGTTTAACATCTGCTGAGGGTAAACTGTTTGAAGGTTTTCTAAGAGATGCTGTCTTGGAGTAACTCAATGAAAATAAGCAAATAACGCCATATCAGCATGGCTTCATGAGGGATCTGTCATGACAAACTAATTTAATCAGCTTCTATGAGGAGATAAGTTCTACACTTGACCGCTGTGAATCAATGGATGTCATATATCTGGACTTCTCCAAAGCATTTGACACTGTACCACATAAAAGGTTAGTATATAAAATGAGAATGCTTGGACTGGGGGAAAATGTCTGTATGTGGGTAAGTAACTCAGTGATAGAAAACTGAGGGTAGTTATTAACGGTACACACTCAGATTGGGTCACTGTGTCTAGCGGGGTACCTACGGGGTCAGTATTAGGCCCTATTCTGTTCAATATATTTATTAATGATCTGGTAGAAGGCTTGCACAGTAAAATATCAATTTTTGCAGATGACACTAAACTGTGTAAAGTAATTAACAAAGAAGACGACAGTACACTGCTACAAAGGGATCTGGATAGATTGGAGGCTTGGGCAGATAAGTGGCAGAGGAGGTTTAACACTGACAAATGTAAGGTTATGCACATGGGAAGGAATAATGCAAGTCACCAGTACATACTAAATGGTAAAACACTGGGTAACACTGACATGGAAAAGGATCTAGGAATTTTAGTGAACAGAAAACTGTAAGCTGTAGAAACCAGTGTCAGACAGCTGCTGCCAAGGCCAATAAGATAATGGGTTGCATCAAAAGGGGCATAGATGCCTGTGATGAGAACATAGTCCTGCAAATCACTAGTCAGTTCTGGGTTCCTGTGAACAAGGCAGACATAGCAGGGCTGGAGAGGGTTCAGAGGAGGGCAACTAAAGTAATAACTAGAATGAGTGGACTACAGTACCCAGAAGGATTATCAAAATTAGGGTTATTCACTTTAGAAAAAAAGACGACTGAGGGGAGATCTAATAACTATGTATAAATATATCAAGGGTCAGTACAGAGTTCTCTCCCATCATCTATTTATCCCCAGAACTGTGACAGTGACGAGGGGACATCCTCTTCATTTAGAGGAAAGAAGGTTTGTATACAAATATAGAAGAGGATTTCTTATGGTAAGAGCAGTGAGACTATGGAACATTCTGCCTGAGGAGGTAGTAATGGTGAGTTTGTGAGAGTGGACCTTAATTTGAACTGTGATTATTTGCTGGGTGCTCCTATGAAACACACAGGCTGCATTAGTTCAGTGTTATTAAAGGGGTTATCCGGTTTCAGAGCTGAACCCGGACATACCCAGAATTTCACCCAGGCAGCCTTCCTGACCAGAGCTTCGGAGCATTTTATGCTCTGATGCTCTCCTTTGCCCTGCGCTAAATCGTGCAGGGCAAAGGCATTTTGCCCAGTTCTGGTGATGAACTGGGCTCTGCCAGGCACTGATGGGCCGGCTGAAGCCATTACAGCTGTTGGAATGTATTAGATGACACCAGGGCCGTAACGTTCGCGGTCTCAGAGGGTGCGACCGGGCCCCGCGGGGAGGGGGGCCTGCAAGTGTTTCTAAATAGTTGCGGGTGGCCGACCCACTCTGTTTCAGGCCAGTGGGCTGGCGCTACGTGCACAGTGCTGCGTACTACAGTACGCAACACTGTGCACTGTGCATTTATTTCCCTAAATAAACCCGGCCATCCCCATGCCCCATAACCTCTCCAGCGCTGCAACTGTGTCATCCTGGCTGTGTGATCCCGTGAGACCCGGCGCTGGTTCACAAGTCTCGCGGGATGCCGCTGCGTACGCCGGACAATGGGATTGCGTGGTGAGAAGAAGGCGTGAACTGAAGTCCAGAGCAAAAAGTTATGTATTTTTTTTGTGTGTGTCTGTGTGCAAATCTGGGGGCACCTGGCAATGAGTCTTTCCGTCTGAATAATAAAGGGGGGCCCCCGCCAGCCATATGGGGGCAAAATTCCAAAATTATTTAGGGGTAAATACAGGGCGGAGACAAAATCATTATATATTCAGTGGGGGCAAAAATATAATATACAGGGGGAGAGGGGGGCAAAAAGTGGAATATATACAGAGGAGGCAAAAAGTGGATTTATATACAGAAGGGGGGCAAAAAAATGGAATATACATTCAGAGGAGGCGGATGGGGGGGCCCAAATTCAAAGTTTGCCCTGGGGCCCATAAACCTCTAGTTACGCCACTGGTCAGCATATTTTTCTGACCCATTAAAATGAATGGGTCCGTATCCTATCAGCAAAATATGCGGATTGGAGGCCGCAAAAACAACTGTCGTGTGAAAGTAGCCTAAAAGAAATTAATGCGCGGGACCCTAAAATTGTGATTATATCTGTGTCATAATGTAAAAGTGTTTTCCCATAACCAAATTTTATAACTTGATGTTAGTGGCAAATTTTCAAGCATAAGCTTAACTTACAGTACTACTATACTTACAGTATTACTCTTAATGGTTATTCTATATTCTATTATTCTATATTCTATTATTCTAATAATCTATTAAAGATGTATTATGCATCCGTATTACAGAAGTTGAGCGAGTGCCATAGCTCCTGAGTGACAGGGCTTGATAAGAACATTCTGATTGTCCCATAAACAGCAATGGTAAATTATTGCAGTCTATGGAAGAAGCAACTAGATGATCACATGTTAAAGTCTCCTAGATGGAGTAAAAATAAGTTTTTAAAAATATAAAATACAATAAAAAGACATGAAAATTCAAATAACGCCCTCTTTTTGAAAATAAAAGTAAATAAGCGATAAACGTTGTCGAGTCCCAAAATACCCTTACCATTAAAATATAAAATATATAAAAATAAAAGTATTTAACCTGGGCGGTGAACAGCGTAATAGAATAAGAAATCAAAATGGCCAATTCACCATTTTTGGTCACTTCACTTCCCCCAAAAAAATTTGATTAAAAATCGAGCCATAAACACAAAAAGTGTTTTCAGTGAAAAGTACCGATCAACTCACATAAAAATGAGCACTCACACAGCTCCGTAGACATACATATGAAAAAGTTATTAGAGTCAGAATACAGCAATGCAGAGAAAAAAAATATTTTTTAAAACTTTTTTTTTACATGGTCATTAACTTTTCAAACAACTTTGCATAAATCAATAGTAGAAACGACCACAAGAAACTTTTTAATAAGTCTTATCAGTGAAAAATGTGTAGTTCTCATCAGTTTACCTCTTACCTCCCACACACCCACACCGCCCAATCAAATTGCTTTTCACTTTTCAAAATGTCTTAAATCCATTCAGCAGTTCACAGAAGGATCATATTACACTTGTCAATGCAAGTCTACAGAGAGGGGAGGGGGAGGAGTGAGCAGAAGCTGAATGAGATACACAGATATGCAGACTGCTGAAGCATGGGCTGAGAAATAAACTTCCTAAGTGCTTTATTCACAAGCATACACGTCAGAACATCTCTATAATGTCCTCCATAATCCTGGGAATGCTTCTGATTAAGTAAAAGAATGTTAGGAAGCAGATTCCTCTCTATTTTCTGTGTGCATTGGATAGGAACTAGTCTCCAGTTATCATCTTGGGGAAAAGTGTCAACTAGACATTGAGCATACACATGGGAAAACTGCAAAAAATGCCAGATACAAGTCATATAGTGACCATATATAGTTATATATAGTGTTATATATAGCCATCTGGGTTTATTTGTCATGTACACACAGTATATTATTGATTAATGGAAAACTATAAAACTGTGGTATTGCAGCAATCGTACCAACCCATAGAATGAAGTCAATATGCCATTTTTACCACATAAGGTACAATGAAAAAACAAAACCAATAAAATTATGGCGAAATTGCTTTTTTTCCAATTCCATCCCATTTAGAATTTTTCTTCAATGTCCCACTACATTGTATGCAACATCAAATGGTGCTATTAGAAAGTACAACTTAAAGTAAAAAGTATATGGCTTCTAGAAGGCCAGGAGTAAAAAATTAAAACAAAAAAATGGAAAGTCTCTGCATCAGAAAGAGGTTAAATTCATGCTTTGTTTTTCCTTCCCACCAGGGGATCAATGTGTAAAGCCTTTACCTATATACAGTATGCACTTATCCACACTATGGATGAACCAACAAGATTAAACGCTAAATACTAAGGGCTAAAAGTTGTTTTTATGTCAGTTTTCAGTCTGGCTTTGCTTTGTGTGCCTGCACCAACTGTATGAACTAGTGCATCTTAATATATGTGGCGTGAGTGTAATGTGGTTTACACCTTTAGGTGTGAAAGTAGACCAAGGGGTTGCATGTCATGAGTTGTGACTTTTTGATGACTTTTGCAAAAGTCGCATATAGTAAATGAGCCATAATCCACGCCACAAAACTGACATATCTGATTTCATAAATGACCCCCAAAGTTCATAATTTTTTTAATGGCATGTGCACAGCATTAAAGCTTTAAACGCATTAGTGCCCTCTTGTGGTTTAGTTGAGGAATTTAACTACAGAATAACTGATTCTATCAAAACGTCTTCTTTGGTATGCTTTTTGCCCAAATTGACGAATATAATTTTTTTTGCAGTATTTATAATTCTAGACAAAATTCCTGATTTCTGAGAAATGCAGGCTATGTTGGAATATGTGGAATTGATAAATTAAAAAGCTGGGGATGTAAACAATGCGTAATGATCACCTTTGTTGGAGATCATAGCTGCACTAGAGTCTTCTGTAGCAGTGATGATCCTCTATATATCTCAGTATTTCCCACTTACAGTTACTATACATACAGAATAATTTACTTATTGCACAGCACTGTACATATGGTCATCACGCAGCGTCAGGTCATAGAGTGCGCCGACAGGGAAGACAGTGGAGCGGGGAACCTGATGGCAGCGGCAGCGCAGAACAGGTAAGTATGTTTTTTTAAAGTGGCTGGGTGGGCTGATCTGAAGTCTGAGGGGGGGCACAAGACGCTGATCTGAGGTCTGATGGGGGCACAAGATGTTGATCTGAGGTCTGGGGGGGGCACAAGATGCTGGTCTGAGGGGGCACAAGACCCTGATCTGAAGTCTGAGGGGGGCACAAGACCCTGATCTGAGGGGGGCACAAGATGTTGATCTGAGGTCTGATGGGGCACAAGACGTTGATCTGAGGTCTGATGGGGGCACAAGACGTTGACCTGAGGTCTGATGGGGGCACAAGACGCTGACCTGAGGTCTGATGGGGGCACAAGACGCTGATCTGAGGTCTGATGGGGGCACATTGTGTTGATCTGAGGTCTGATGGGGCACAAGACGCTGATCTGAGGTCTGATGTAGGCACATTGTGTTGATCTGAGGTCTGATGGGGGCACAAGACGCTGATCTGAGGTCTGATGGGGACACAAGACGCTGATCTGAGGTCTGATGGGGGCACAAGATGTTGATCTGAGGTCTGAGGGGGGGCACAAGACGCTGGTCTGAGGGGGGCAAAAGACCCTGATCTGAGGTCTGAGGGGGGCACAAGATCCTGATCTGAGGGGGGCAAAAGACGTTGATCTGAGGTCTGATGGGGCACAAGACGCTGATCTGAGGTCTGATGGGGCACAAGACGCTGACCTGAGGTCTGATGGGGACACATTGTGTTGATCTGAGGTCTGATGGGGCACAAGACGCTGATCTGAGGTCTGATGGGGCACAAGACGCTGATCTGAGGTCTGATGGGGGCACATTGTGTTGATCTGAGGTTTGATGGGGGCACAAGAAGCTGATCTGAGGTCTGATGGGGGCACAAGACGCTGATCTGAGGTCTGATGGGGGCACAAGACGCTGATCTGAGGTCTGATGGGGGCACAAGACGCTGATCTGAGGTCTGAAGGGGGACACAAGATGTTGATCTGAGGTCTGATGGGGCACAAGACGCTGATCTGAGGTCTGATGGGGGCACATTGTGTTGATCTGAGGTCTGATGGGGGCACATTGTGTTGATCTGAGGTCTGATGGGGGCACATTGTGTTGATCTGAGGTCTGATGGGGGCACAAGACACTGATCTGAGGTCTGATGGGGGCACAAGACGCTGATCTGTGGTAGTACCACATTATCAGTACTAGTGTTATCTGTGATTTTACACAGGACTGCAGGTAACACTACTACATTTTCTATACTCAGATAGCCATCACTGTGTTACCTCTACAGTTACAAAGGACTGCAGGGGACATCTACTATATTATCTATACACAGATAGTTATCACTCTGTAAGGGGGCCCTCTGAGACTTTATCGCCTAAGGGCCCACCTGAACCTGGAGCCGGCCCTGGGCTGACGTCACACATGCGCAGAAGGACTCAGAGGGTGGTAGGGGAAAGTTAGCGGCTGCACTGCTGTAAGTAAGTGCCCCCAAACAACGTGATGACCGGGGGGGGTTAATTGGGAGAGGGACTATATACTTAAGGCCCCATCCATATACTTAAGGCCCCATCCTTATTTTATATACTTAAGGCCCCATCCTGTATAGGATAATAGAGATGGCAGTCATGGCACACATAACTCACACATGATTAAACACCAGTGAGGAGTTTAGTGAAGTGAGCTATGTGTGTGCCATCTCCATTATCCCATACAGGAAAATATAGTGACAGTATTAAAAGTCAGACTGTATAGAGCTATAAATACAGTGCAGAGATATATAGAGAATAGAGTGATATAGGACAATATAGAAAGCTATAAATATGGTGCAGAGATATATAGTGTGATATAGGACAGTATAGAGAGCTATAAATACTGTATTTATAGCTCTCTATACAGTCCTATATCACTCTATATATCTCTACACTCTATTTATAGCTCTATACTGTATGACGTTAGTACTGTCACTATATTTTTATGTATGGGATAATGGAGATGGGATGGCACACATACTTCTTTAAGTAAATATATATATAAATGGGGGGGGGGCGCCAAGAGAAAGTTTCGCACAGGGCGCCATCTACCCTACGGCCGGCCCTGAGTGCAGGTCTAATTTCTGTGCAGCCATGAGTTTTGATGTTGAGAAACTCATAGTGCTAATCCAGGAAAGGCCCAATTTATGGGACACAAGGGAGGAATCCTACCATGATAAGTTGAAGAAAGATCGTTCATGGAAGGAGATCGGGTCAGAAATGTACGGTGCAGACTGGCCGAAGGCGGACGCCAAAAAGAGGTATAATATGAGTTAGTATTACATTTTTGAACATGTTCGACGATATTTATAACTAGCCGAAGGACCCGGCTTCGCCCGGGTATATTTAATTTATTTCATTTACTGTTTGTGTGTGTGTCGTTAAAAGATATCGAGAGTGACCTCTACAGTGCCCGCCCCTTTAACAGTGACTTCTACAGCAGCCCGCCCCTTTAACAGTGACCTCTACAGCGGCCAGCCCCTTTAACAGTGACCTCTACAGCGGCCTGCCCCTTTAACAGTGACCCCTACAGCGGCCCGCTCCTTTGACAGTGACCTCTACAGCAGCCCGCCCCTTTAACATTGACCTCTACAGCAGCCCGCCCCTTTAACAGTGACCTCTACAGCGGCCAGCCCCTTTAACAGTGACCTCTACAGCGGCCTGCCACCTTTAACAGTGACCTCTACAGCTGCCCGCCCCTTTAACAGTGACCTCTACAGCAGCCCACCCCTTTAACAGTGACCTCTACAGCAGCCCGCCCCTTTAACAGTGACCTCTACAGCTGCCCACCCCTTTAACAGTGACCTCTACAGCTGCCCGTCCCTTTAACAGTGACTTCTACAGCTGCCCACCCCTTTAACAGTGACCTCTACAGCTGCCCGCCCCTTTAACAGTGACCTCTACAGCTTCCCGCCCCTTTAACAGTGACCTCTACAGCAGCCCGCCCCTTTAACAGTGACATCTACAGCAACCCGCCCCTTTAACTGTGACCTCTACAGCAGCCCGCCCCTTTAACTGTGACCTCCACAGCAGCTAGAGTGGCCACTGTCTTCACCCCAGAAAGCCAGACCTCACCGGCCATTCCCCCAAACGTAAAACAGCGTCCCCAGTTCCCATGAAGACACACCACTAAACATGAGGCCACTCCCCCCTGGCTCCTTGAAGACATGGAGGAGAAGCTGTCTGAGTGTGAGCTACTGAAAGGGTGGACATGCCTGTGTCTGTCCAGGCACTGCATTGGACAGAGAACAGGTAGCCAGAAAACTGGATTGTCCAGCCTAAAGCCGGACATCTGGCCACCCTAACATCAGACTGCCCCTAGGGTGGCCAGAGGTCTTGTTTTAGGCTGGACAGTCTGGCTTTCAGACTCCCTGTCCTCTGTCATGTGCATGGCCTGGATGGACACAGGGATGTCCTTTTGAACAGCTCACTCTCAGCAGCAGCACTGTGCAGTCTGAGCACCCCACCCCACCCTCCCCCCACCCCTGCAGCTGATTTTTACCTATATTTTTAATCCCGGTCAAATGCGGCATGGAAGGGGCATGGTCTGACTGAGTCAGGGGCGTGACTTAGTGGGATCTGGGGGTGGGGCTATTAAGTCCTTCTTTTGACGGTGGCCTTAATTACAGGTCGATGTCATAGTAATTTAGGAGGAAGGTGGGTAGCAGTGGAAGAATACATCTTTTATTACTACTGAACAGTAAATATGTGAAATTTACATTATATGAGGTAATGATTGATGATGAATTAGTCTAAAACATAAGTTATATTTATGGTAACTGAAATACCCCTTTACCATTGTCATCCACAGTGCTCTGCCTCTTTAATGCAGACCTACAGCAGTGAAATGGTGTGTGGAGACTGCCTGAGAGCTTCTATTGGCTGATAAGGGTCATGTGACCAGGCTACTATTGGCTAATGCATTTTTTGGGAATATCTCAGGAACGGTACGTCCTGCAGAGCTGAAAACTGTTCTAAAACCTTCTTGGAAACCTGATGTACATGTGTGCCAAATTTTGTGATTGTAGCTGCAGCGGTGCGGATTCCTTTAGCGGACACACACACACACATACACTCAGCTTTATATATTAGATATTCAAACTTGTAATGTAGTATCAACTTATAATGTAGTATAGCAGGCTAAACTGTGTTTATTTTTATGTTCTACAAGTAATACTCCCACCATTCCTTGCTGATAGGAATTTACGATATTTTTCGAATTGTCATTTGCATACATGCTCTCATTATGTAATAGATCATTTTGGATTAAATTTGCATTGTGAGAAAGCTCTGTACAGCAGGATAATAGCATATGTATTCTGCTGTACAGAGGTTTCAGCTATTTAAATGATGTCATTTTAGGCTGAAATATATTCATGCAGAGGCAGCTGTTCACAGTTGTTGTTTTGGTTTTCTGGCTAAATATTGTATATGATTTTGATTATGTATATCTGTATATATATATATATATATATATATATATATATATATAAATGATTGTACTTTTCAAGTGGTTGCATAGCAACATATGTGACTTGATGTCTATGACTGAAAATATTTAGGCCTAGCCCACATTTTCATCCATGGCATATTGCAAATTGTTTACGCAAGTGGTTAAATAGCACAAATTGTGTATTGCTTTTCATTGGGTATGTTAAAATCTCTTAATATTTTTGGGGGGAAACAGTTGCGAAATTAAAAAATCAATGGAATTCCTGTCACGATCAATTCAGACGGGAGATTATTATGAAGAAGAGGAGCGGAGATAGCACACTTGCAAAAAAAACGTATTTCTATACGGAACATTTAAGATTCTTGCTTCCCATTATGGAACTGAGGCAGTAAGTATGAACCTTTTTTTTGGCCTATAAAATTATAAATTATGGTTTAATTAATAATGTATTCTTATTTTAGGACAGTAGACAATCTCGAGGATGACGACTCTGAGAAGGAGAATCAGGCCCAAACTTCCCAAGAAGTCAGGCAGGAGCCGGGATCTGAAGAAAGTGGAGATCCTCGAGTCCACCCGGCTTCGCTTTCTAGAGAAGAAGTGGCTGGCGAAGAAGATCCAGTCTCAGCTTCTTCCGCCGAACCACAACCACTCCCTTGCCAGCCTGCAACGAGACGCCGTTCAGCAGGTAGACGTGGGGGGAGCCCTCCACACGATTCTGGTTTAGATTCTCGAGCACTCATTGACTCTAGGGTACTCGATTATTTAAATCAGAATCGTGTGGAGTATGAAGAGAATTTATTAAAAAATTTGGCCCCCTTTTTAAAACGTGTGCCTGCTGAACGACAGTCTCGTTGTGTTGCGACCTTGAACATGATCCTGTTTTCGTATGCAGAACCAAGGGATCCGCTCAGTCTAGAGCATTTAGTCGAAAGGTACAGGGATGAGCTTATTCTTGGGCGACCCACTAAGCAGGCAACAGGGCCACCACCAACACAGGGGCGTTGGCAACCCCCTTCTACAAACTATTTTGGCAGAAAAACATTGGAGCCTACTCATCCTAGTCAACCTTCATGTTCAGCATCCACCTTTCAATCTGGCTCTTTCACAAGAGACCTGTTTGATCTTTAATTTAATTGTCTTTTTGTTATTTTATTGTTTAAATTACTTGTATGTAAGTAAATATTGGTTCTGGTTCACCAATTATTGTTTTTTTGTTTTTACATAAGTAACTGTTTTCCAATTACATCGATTATGTATCCATAAGACCCCTTGCACAACACCGTATGCTCTCCCATACATATTGTCCATGAGTGGGCCATATGTCCAGGAGTGCCATAGATAGTGGGCATGGGATAGCACAGCATAATAGATTAATACGTGCACTTTGGCATGGCTGGCAGCCATTTTTGGTTCTACTTCAGATTTTAAGATTACGGGACAGTAACCCAGCGGCCTTTCCAAAGTGCACAGCATCATAGTAAACAATGACAAGGGACGACATACAGGACAAAATGGGTGACCAATTTAAATAATGAAAGATGAGGGGTAACCGGGGTTACTAGTGGAGGGGGCAAATTGATAGTTGTGATAAGGTGGACATGACAAGGATGAATCAGAGAGGGGTGCCAAGAACTAGGAGAGTGGATCTTTTGGGGTAGGGATGACTCAATTAGTTTGCAAGGCCAGGCAGTTCAATTCACCAACACTACCATTTTGGCCTTTGCGCTGTGGCATATATTAAGCCAGAACAGTCAGGCAATGCAACCAGTCTCCTGCCGCCCTGTCAGAGTTCAGGTTGTCAGTGACCATAGTGGTAACCTCGATTTCCTACAGCCACAAACAGGAACTGGGCCCTCCTACTTATAGCTCCCGCCCTCTTCACCCGCTTCAAGACCAGGGGGAGCGCACATAATGATCAATACCAAAGCTCCTTGCTGGAATGAACTTTGCTATTGGTTATTTCTGGCACAGGCATGAATCCTGCATTGCCGGTACTGTTTACTGCGCAGATGAAAAACACACAAAAGTTAAAACCGCATTGTCACTTTGTATTGAATGTTACGGTGGGCCGGCCCTTGCCCTGTTCTTCTGACGAATGTCCTTGAAAGAGACAGCACAAACCACACTTTTTTTTCAAATTTCTTTATAGAACACTAAAAAAATTACTTACCTAACTTGAAAGTTGAGCTAAATTAAATATAATAATTGTTTGAAGAAAAAAATGCTCTTTACGGTATCAAGGTCAAACAACAGATTCATAAGGTAGCGGGTACTATTGCTGCTTAAAGTATTTGTTTCTGAATCCAAATATTTTATAAGTAATTTGTAATGAGGTATTAGAAGGTATTAAAACCAAATTCCCAAAAATGTCCAACAAAAATTAAAAAATTATACTATCAATATAAAAAAGAAACATTGATAGGAGAATTTGGACATTACAAAATACCTCAGCCCGCAAGCCCATGTCAAGGGTCCTCATTCTCTTGCGAGACCCTAACTAAACTAACAACAGGGGATCTAACTAACTTCAAAAAAGAAAAAAATTTGATAAATTTAGTAACCAGAATCAAGCTGACATCAAGAATCCTGGTGAAGTTGTGCAGGAGCACACAAGCCTGTATCACCAGCGTGGCATTCTCCAGATGGATGACAAGAACACTCTCCACTTAGCAGAGACTATTCCAAAAGCGCACTCCATAGGCACGAGACAGATGACAGTTGAAGATGCGCTTACGTTCATCCAGATGGCGTCTAGTGAAGGGCCGCATCAGATGTGGTGACAATGCGAATACTTCATCAGCCACGATCACAAATGGAGCCGGCGGACTTGCAGATCTGGGAAGTCTTCTTGGCTCTGGCAGGGCTAGCTGGTTTGTGTGAAGTCGGTCACCCATTCTGGAAGCACTAAAGATCGGGCGTCTGAAGTGCTCCCATAGGCCCCAGTATCAACAATTACAAACCTGTAGTTACTGTCAGCTAATGCCATCAGCACCACAGAAAAGTACTGCTTGTAATTGTAATAGAGGGACCCTGAGTGAGGCGGCTTCTTCACATGGATGTGTTTTCCGTCCAGTGCCCCAATGCAGTTTGGAAACTGCCAGATTGGTAAAAACCCTCGGCGATACGTAGCCAATCTTCCACCTTGGGGGTGGGCATCACCACTTCTCTGAGACGCTGCCAGATAACTTGACAAGTATGGCAGATGATCCCAGAGATTGTTGAGATCCCAAGCAGAAACTCGAAGTGCAGCGAAGCGAACGAATTTCTGGTTGCAAGGAATCTGTGGAAAGAAAAAAAAATAATAATAGCAAACTAAAAATGCACATCGGTCAACAGGATAATCACTATTGATGTATTGGCATGGCGTAATAGCACTTAGTAGCTCATTTCCAGATGAATCATTATTTCTGCTAAACATTATTTTATATACTGTATACGCAAAGAATATAAAAAGGTACTTTTCACAGAAAAATAGAACATCGGAAAGTAAGGTACTAAGTGCTAGTATGCCATAGCTAGAAATGACACATTGAAATATGTGAATGTACAAAATACAATAAATACATAATTTACAAACACTTACCTCAACGTGACAAGGAGACGTTCCTCTGCACAGATGCTACGCCTCATGCTGGTTTCCACGAAGGTCAGGTCCGGGATGGAGACAGACCAGAAGAAGATCAAAAGCCTCCATGGACATGCGGCAGTAACTCCGAAATTTGATGGGATCATGTCGCAGATTATTGAAAAGTTTATGAAATTGTCCCTTCCGTTGACGCTGAGCGACAATGGGATGTATCCACTGTCGCCTTTTCCTCACTGGTTCATCGTCCAGCATCGCTGCTTGCTGTCCAAATCGCTGCGAAAGGAGCCAGACGAAGAGAACTACACTCATATCCTTGGACATGATGTAAATCGCTCAGAAAATGATGGAAAAATATGCCAAAATAAAGCACAGATTTCACCTAACAATCCAAACGTCACAATCAACCAAACTAAATGGCACTTGGATGATCACCTGACTGTCTGATATCCTAGCAACAATAAAATATTCAGATTTTATTCAGATTTTATCCCTCCTTCCGTTTTTGCGGATCCGCAAAAAACGGATGACATACGGATATATCCTTTCCGTTTTTTGCGGAAAAACGGAACGGATGTGCTGGAAAAACTGATTTTTTTGTGGAAAAACGGATCCACAAAAAAACTGACCGTTTTCCAGGAAGTGCAAAAATACAGACTTGTGAATGGAGCCTTAAAGAAGAACTCCCACAAAAAATTTTATTCCATATCCTACTAGAAATGTACATGAAGTAATCTGTAGTGAATGTCATTTTCTTACCAGTAGCTAAATTTTTGAGTTTTATCATCCTGAAGTTTCTTATCTGTGTCATGTGACTAGGAATTAGACCCACCGACTGACACAGCACCTTATGTGTGGACAGGAAGTCTAATTTTCTATGCATTCCTATGGGAGCCTCACTTTCAGTCTCATAGGAATGAACAGAGAAGTGACTGGCTTCCTGTCCTGGGTCAGTTGGAGGTCAGGGAGTTGGTCACATGATCCAGCTATAATAAGAAGAGAGTGGAAACTCTGAATTTCAGCCTCTGATAAGAAAATGACATTCACTACAGATTATATCATGCACCTTTCTAACAGGTCAGAGAATAAAAATTTTTGCGGGAGTTCTTCTTTAATGGTAGACCGAGGCAGTTGAACAGTTGAATGCTGTTTTTAATCTAATATACGCTTGTATTGGCTTTATTTTGTGGGTACAGTGATCCCTCAAGATACAGTGGCCTCAGGATACAATATTTTCAACATTCAGTGGTCTTATCTGACCACAACTTTTGTCTTAATGCACCCATCTCTACCCTATATTTTTTGTGTTTATTCTAATGCGATCTGCCTATGGCTCCTTTGACTTTACATCCACTAGGCCTTGGGTTGCTATGACAACCCTTTGGGCCCTGACTGCATCATGGAGCGCTGTTCGGACAACAGAGGGAGCTCCCTTCCTGAGGATATCCTCTTAGATGCATTGGTTGCTATAAGAGTCAAACTAAGGTGGGTGGCAGCTGTATAATATATTGCAGATGACTCCAAGAGGTTGATTATTTCAGTCACTTTGCTCTGTTCACACTGGTTGTAAAACAAATGCAATTATGGATCCATTATGATCTATTTTGTGACAGATCTTGTCGACTTATAATGTCCCTGTCCGTGGTTTCCCTTGTTTTTTTCACTTGATAGAATACTGCTGCATATTACTCTGTTGTAGCAACAAAAACCTTACAGAGTACTAAAAGAAGTGTGAACAGAGCCTTAGGCCTCTTGTACACAACCATATTCGGGATCTGCGTCAGATACACATTTTTTTGTGTTTCGGACACTTTTCCAAATCATTTCAAAGGGTTTCGTAAAAAAATACAGACAGCATGTGGATGTCCCCCTCCATATGTTCTTTCAGCAAATTATAGGACTTTTCCTATTCTTGGCCACAAACTGCGCTATGTGGTCCCTTTCAATTCAATGGGTCCACAAAAAAATACAGGTGGCACACAGAAACCATCTGTGTGTCATCCACATTTTGTGGATATGTTGCCAAAAAATTCAAGTAACAGCCCTCTGAGGCCTGTGGGTTTAGCTGAAAACTGCAAACTGTGCAGATTGGCCCTGGGAGAGCTATAGAATATTGTCTGCTAGGCCTTGCTCTTGCCAGATACCTCACAATGCCTCACATCGATGTAGACAGGCTAATTACACTTGTCCAGGAGAACCCAGAGTTGTGGGATGCCAGGTGCGAATCCTACCATCAAAATGTCTGCAAGGACAGGTCATGGGAGAAGGTAGCTTGAGATCTCCTATCAGATGAATTGTTAGACTTCAAGCTGGAGCAGTGTCAAAAGCTAGGTAAGTGCCTAAACTGGCATATATGTGAACCCACTTTTGCACCCTAAAGTATGCTAAGCTCCTATTGCACGATAACGTATACAAACTGCATATTGCACCCTAAACTACTTTTAACCCCCTATTTTAACCCTATTAACCCAAATGAAACCACTTTGGCTTGGTTCCAAACAGTCATTATTTGTATTTTCTGTTCACAGTGAAACCAACCAAGACCCAGTGAAACTCTTCGAGAGACCTATTCCGCCAAGAACTGACTGGAGACACGCCCATGTCGCAACCCTGGAGAAGCAAGGTGGAGGATGGGAGTACTATTGGCTCTGTCTGTAACAGGCAATATCTGTGGAAATCTTTAAATCGATGCCCACTAAGGCCATGGCAGTGAAAGGAGGGACACACCCTGATGGTAGAGCTCCTGCCTGGTGGTAGTCGTGGTGCCCTTGATGTTTTAGGTTTGGTGCGGGTTCAAAGCAGAAGGTGTAGGATGCAATGCAGTCAGTAACCAAGTCAGATGTAGAAAACAAACATCTCTTACTAAAGTGCAGAATGGCAGTTGTAGTACATCCAACTGTATCAAAACACAGTTCCAACAATTCACAGTGCAAATCCTCCCAGATAGCAATGTATGGATTTGAGTAAGGATGGAAATTAAAGTAATCTTTCCTCTCTATCTTCCTAAAGTCTCTTTCTGCAGAGTTGATGGCTGGCAATATTACTCTTTCAATGGTGGCTATAATTTCAAACTGAGGGATATAGGGTTAAAAATATGATTGGCCAGGTTGTCTCCAGCCTTGATCAGCAAATACCTTACTGGCTGACTGGAATCGGTCGGACATGCAGATTCCAGGCCTTCTTAGTCTCTCTCTCTCTCTCTCTGTAGTAATTGTGAGGTCTTTATCTCAGTAGATAATCCTCCAAGAAGGTGATTCTCTGGATCTTTGGTCCGATCTACTTAGAAGTGGAGCACATGGAACATACTACTTTAAGGCCCCTTTCACACAAGCGTAACAGATTAGGTACGGATGTGTTCAGGGTGCGTTCAGCGAAACTCGCACCATTTTGCAAGGAAGTTCAGTCAGTTTTATCTGCGATTGCGTTCAGTTGTTCAGTTTTTTCAGTGCGGGTGCAATACGTTTTGATGCGTTTTTCACGCACGTGATAAAAAAACTGAAGGTTTACAAACATCAGTGAAAAACGCATTGCATCTGTACAGGGGTGGATTAAGGATCCCATGGGCCCTGGGCAGTTTATAATGCATGGGCCCCTGCCCCGCCCCCCCACACGCTCCACCCCTGCCCCGCCCCCACACACTCCACCCCTGTCCCGCCTCCACACGCTCCACCCCTGTCCCGCCCCCACACTCAGTTTGCCTCCTTAAAAAAAATGGTAAAAACACAGCATAAGGCCTTGCTGGGTAACCTATTTAACCCTATGCTGCATCAATAACTAATATAGCCTGAAGGCTATCTTTACATAAAAGCAGGATAGGGTTAAAATGGTTACCCAGCAAGGCCTTATGCTGTGTTTTTACCATATTGAGGCAGCAAAAGGCCTTGGTGAGTAACCTTTTTAACCCTATGCTGCTTGTATCTAAAAATAGCCCTTAGGCTATATTAGTTATTGATGCAGCATAGAGTTAAATAGGTTACCCAGCAAGGCCTTATGCTGCCTCAATATGGTAAAAACACAGCATAAGGCCTTGCTGGAAACATATAACCATATGCTGCTTAAATGATGCATGCAGAACTTTTCTGTCCGGTCTTTTTAACAGAATCTGTGACCCAAACGCAAATGTGAATGGATAGTATTAGACGTATAGCATCAGATGTCTGTTTAACACACAAATACAGGGCAAGAACCAAGATCACTACATACACACAGCACCAAACCAAACCCATAAGTCAAATACATTACCAGAACCAAGTTCTCTACATAAATACAGCACCAGAACCAAGTTCTCTACATAAATACATCACCAGAACCAAGTTCTCTACATAAATACAGCACCAGAACCAAGTTCTCTACATAAATACAGCACCAGAACCAAGTTCTCTACATAAATACAGCACCAGAACCAAGTTCAATACATAAATACACCAGAACCAGGTTCTCTACATAAATACATCACCAGAACCAAGTTCTCTACATAAATACATCACCAGAACCAAGTTCTCTACATAAATACATCACCAGAACCAAGTTCTCTACATAAATACAGCACTAGAACCAAGTTCTCTACATAAATACAGCACCAGAACCAAGTTCTCTACATAAATATACTATACTATGCTATATATCTGTACACAGTGCATCTATTATACCTTGTACCTAACATATCAGTACACTGCTGTATATACTATATATCTATACACACTGCAACTACTGCATCTTTTGCGGCCCTATTGAATTGAATGGGTCTGCACTCATTCCGTAAAATTGTGTAACGGATGCAGACCCAGAAATATGGTCATCTGAATGCACCCTTAGGGCCAGTATTGGGGTTAGAGGCAACATTAGAGTACATTTATATGATCAGATTTCCATTAACTTCAATGGGGCTGCAAATCTGTAGTTCCGCTCCACAGCCCTGCAAAAAAGATAGAGCATGCCCTATTCTTGACCGCAATTGCAGACAAGAACCGGCATTTTTATCTTAGGGCTGGGCATGTGCGTTTCACAAAATGTGGAATGCACATGGCCAGTATCCGGGTTTTGTGGAGCCGCAATTGTAGATCGCAAAACAAATATGGTCATGTAAATGAGAAAGTATTATGGGTCAGTACAGTACATTAGGGTTAGCGGTCAATATTAGGGGCAGTATTAGAGTTCAGTATTAGGGTTAGGGGGTCCAGGGTTAGAGGTCAGTACCAGGGTTAGGGATAGGACAGGGCCAGTATTAGGAGGGTGAGACAGGGCCAGTATTTGGGGTCGATACTAGGGGGTCAGGGGCCAGTATCAGGGTTAGGGGTCCAAGGTTAGAGGTCAGTAACAGAGTAGGGGTCAGGGGCCAGTACTAGGGTTAGGGGTCAGGCAGGGCCAGTATTAGGGGGTCAGGGGCCTGTATTATACTGTATACTATACAGCATGGTGTACGGATTATACTGTATACTATACAGCATGGTGTACGGATTATACCGTATACTATACAGCATGGTGTATGGATTATACCGTATATTATACAGCATGGTGTACGGATTATACCGTATATTATACAGCATGGTGTACGGATTATACCGTATATTATACAGCATGGTGTACGGATTATACCGTATATTATACAGCATGGTGTATGGATTATACTGTATATTATACAGCATGGTGTAGGGATTATACTGTATATTATACAGCATGGTGTAGGGATTATACTGTATATTATACAGCATGGTGTACGGATTATACTGTATACTATACAGCATGGTGCACAGATTATACTGTATATTATAGAGCATGGTATACGGATTCTATTGTATACTATACAGCATGGTGTACGGATTCTACTGTATATTATACAGCATGGTGTACGGATTCTACTGTATATTATACAGCATGGTGTACGGATTCTACTGTATATTATACAGCATGGTGTACTGATTATACTGTATATTATACAGCATGGTGTATGGATTATACTGTATATTATACAGCATGGTGTACGGATTATACTGTATATTATACAGCATGGTGTACAGATTATACTGTATATTATACAGCATGGTGTACGGATTATACTGTATATTATACAGCATGGTGTACGGATTATACTGTATACTATACAGCATGGTGTACGGATTATAATGTATACTATACAGCATGGTGTACGGATTATACTGTGTATTATACAGTATAGTGTATGGATTATACTGTACATTGTATAGCATGGTACAGGGATTATAATATATACTGTACAACAAATGCATGGCTGTTACACCATGCCGGACAATATAACCCCTGCGCCACACTGTACAATATACAGTATGTACAGTGTATGCATATACCCACACACATACATACACATACATACATATACCCACACACATACATACACACACATACATACACGCACATACATACATACATGAAACACATAAATACTTACTGTTACTTGTCCCTTGTCCTGACGCCACTCTGGAGGGGGCTGGGCCTTGGTCTTCTTCTTTCCCCTCTTGCCGCGCTGCACAGGTCCTTCCATGTCCAGGACCAGCAGCGCAGCATAAGGGAGGAGGCGGGGCCAGCTGGGAGCGCACAGGAGCGCTCTCAGTACGTTATTAAGGGGGCCTATAATTTGCAGCAGTGAGCTGGAAGGAGAGGCCCGGAGCGCAGGGACGCATCTTAATGATGCAGAGTAGGGGGCGGGGCCTCCCGTGCGCTCCGGTTCCCCCTGTGCCGCGGGCCCCATAGCGAGTCCTAATGTGATTATAATGGGGGCAATCCGGCCTGGGCCCCCCAGGATTCTGGGCCCCGGGCGGTTGCCCAGATTGCCCTCATTATAATCCGCCTATGCATCTGTACTTGCTTCAGGATGCAATGCGTTTTTCACTGTAGCCCTATTCACATCTATGGAGCCAGGGCTGCGTGAAAAACACAGAATATAGAACATGCTGCGATTTTCACACAACGCAGAACTAATGCGTGAAAAAAAACACTCATGTACACAGACCCATTTAAATTAACCCCTTCAACCCCGGGCCTGTTTTCACCTTCCTGCCTAGGCCATTTTTTGCAAATCTGACGTGTCACTTTATATGGTAATAACTTTGGAACGCTTTTACTTATCCAAGCCATTCTGAGATTGTTTTCTCGTCACATATTGTGCTTCACGACAGTAGTAAATTTGTGGCAAAATATTTCATTTTTATTTATAAAAAAATTCCGAAATTTACCAAACATTTGAAAAAATTAGCAAATTTCAATTTCTCTACTTTCAAAATACATAGTAATACCTCCAAAAATAGTTATTATTTTACATTCCCCATATGTCTACTTTATGTTTGCATCATTTTATAAATGCCATTTTACTTTTTTAGGACGTTAGAAAGCTTAGAAGTTTAGAAGCCATTTTTAAAATTTTCAACAAAATTTCCAAAACCATTTTTGTAAGCACCAATTCAGATATAAAGTGATTTTGAGGGGCTTACGTAATGGAAACCACCCATAAATGACCCGATTTTAGAAACTACACCCCTCAAATTATAAAAAACTGATGTTGCAAACTTTGTTAACCCTTGAGGTGTTCCACAAGAATTAAAGGAAAATGGAGGTGAAATTTTAAAATTTTACTTTTTTGGTAGATTATTCATGTTAATTATTTTTTTTCTTGCAACACAGCAAGGGTTAACAGCAAACTAAACCTCAATATACATTGCTCTGATTCTGCAGTTTACATAAATACCCCATATGTGGTGGTAAACGTCTCTTTGGGTTTGTGGCAGTGGTCAAAAGGAAAGGAGCGCCATACGGAATTTGGAGGCAGATTTTGCTAGAATGGTTTTTAGGCACCATTTTGTAATTGAGAGACCCTGACGTACCCCTACAGTGGAAACCCTCAAAAAGTGACCCCATTTTGGAAACTACACCCTTCAAAGAATATATTTAGGGGGGTACTGGCCACTTTGACCCCCTAAGCGTTTTACGGAATTTGGAAACACTTGGCTGTGAAAATGAAAAGTTTCATTTCTTCCAATAAAATGTTGCTTTAGCCCCAAATTTTTCATTTTCACAAGGGGTAACAGGAGAAAAGCACCCCATAATTTGTTCCCGATTTTCTCTTGAATACGGCAACACCCCAGGACTCAGAACAGAAGGAGCGCCTAATGGATTTTGCAGCACAGATTTTGGTGGATTGGTTTGCGGGAGCCATTGATTTTTATTTTTTTGAGTTATTGTCTTATGTGGGGCTCATTTTTTGCGCGATGAGGTGACGTTTTCATTGGTACCATTTTGGGGTACATAAGACTTTTTGATCGCTTGGTATTACACTTTTTGTGAGTCAAGAGGAAAAAAATAGCTGTTTTGGCATAGTATTTTTTAAATTTTTTTTACAGCATTCACCTGAGGGGGAAAATCATGTGATATTTTTATAGAGCAGGTTGTAACGGATGCAGCGATACCCAATATGTCTAACATTTTTATTTTTGGAAAGTTTTACACATTAGATGAATTTTTGAACAGAATAAAATCTTTTTTTGTGTTGCTATTTTCTGAGAGCCATATTTTTTTAATTTTTTGGGCGATTATCTCAGGTAGGGTCTAAATTTCTGCAGGACGAGATGACGGTTTGATTGGTACCATTTTGGGGTAAATATGCCTTTTTGATCGCGTGGTATTAGACTTTTTGTGAGGCAAGATGAAAAAAAGGCTGTTTTGGCATAGTTTTTTTTTAAAAAATTTACAGCATTCACCTGGGGGGCCATCTCATGTAATATTTTTATACAGCAGGTTGTTACGGATGCGGCGATACCCAATATGTCTAACATTTTTATTTTTGGAAAGTTTTACACATTAGATGCTTTTTTGAACAGAATAAAATCTTTTTTTTGTGTTGCTATGTTCTGAGAGTCATATTTTTTTTTATTTTTTGGGTGATTGTCTCAGGTAGGGGTCTAAATATCTGCGGGACAAGATGACGGTTTGATTGGTACCATTTTGGGGTAAATACGCCTTTTTGATCGCGTGGTATTACACTTTTTGTGAGGCAAGGTGAAAAAAAATGGCTGTTATGGCATAGTTTTTAAAAAAAAAAAAATTTACTGCATTCACCTGAGGGGTCATCTCATGTAATATTTTTATAGAGCGAGTTGTTATGGACGCGGCGATACTAAATATGTCTAACATTTTTATTTTTGTTAAGTTTTACACACTAGATTTATTTTTGAACAGAATAAAATCTTTTTTTTGTTTTACCATATTCTGAGAGCCATATTTTTTTATTTTTCGGGCGATTGTCTCAGGTAGGCTATCATTTTTTTGTGGGACAAGATGACAGTTTGATTGGTACCATTTTGGGTGAAATACGCCTTTTTGATCACCTGCTATTACACTTTTTGTGAGGGAAGGTGACCAAAAAATGGCTGTTTTGGCCCTGTTTTTTTTGTTTTGTTTTTTACTGCGTTCACTTAGCGGGGTGGATGATGTGATATTTTTATAGAGCCGATACGGACCCGGCGATACCTAATATGTATACTTTTCTTTTTTTTCCCTTTTTTTTACAATTTTTTTTTACTTTATTTTGGGAAAAGTGCGCTTTTTTTTTACTTGAAACGTTTATTTTTTGTAAAACTATTTTTTTTTTACTTTTTTTCACTTTATTTAACTTTTGGGGGTCTGATCCCCTTTACAATGCATTACAATACTGTAGTATTGTAATGCATTGGCTGTAAGTCTATTACTCAATGTAATACACTTACATCCTGCTTCCTGTGCGATCCAGGGGGCTGGATCGCACAGGCACGCAGGGATGGCAGCCACAATGCCTAAGGAAGGCATCGGGCTGCCATCCAAGCCATCGGGTCCCCGTCACAGCAGCGCGGGGACCCGATGGACTATCTCTGCCCACGCCCACATCGCATGTGTCGCGGTCAGCGCTGACCGTGGCACATCGCGGGGTTAATACGCCCGCATTGGTGTTTTCACCGATGAAGGTGTACGCAGCAGGGGTCCGGCTACTGGGAACAGCCGTCCCCCTGCAGCTGAACAGCGCGCCGTAGTACTACGGCGCCGGGCGTCAAGCACCTTCACGCAGCGCCGAACTATTACGGCGCTGGGCGTGAAGGGGTTAATGGGTCAGGATTCGGTGCAGGTGCTATGCGTTCACATCATGTATTACACCCACGCGGTAAATTCTCTCATGTGAAAGAGGCCTAACTCTGCTGACACACACACTGATTGACTGAGCTTGGGGCAGATCCAGGATGAAGACCTTAACTTCCTTCAGAGGTTGTGTCAGAGTTGGTTAACTGTCACATCCATACATAACAATACGGGGAATATAAATGGCATATATGAATAAATTACATAACAATAAGAAACAAAACTGGAATTGGAAAAAAAACGCTATTCCACCACAGTTTTATGGGTTTTATTTTTACAGCATTTCCTATGTGGTAAAACTGACCCGTTACCTTCATTCCCCAGATCAGAACAATTACAGTGACACCACATTTTTAGAATTTACTTTTTGCATCACCATATTCTGATTCCCATAACTTTATTCAATTTAATGCTAAGGAGTTTTGTGTGGGCTAATTTTATGCAGGGTGATCTGTAGTTTTTACTGCTACTTGGAGTGTGCGTTACTTTTTTGGGAGGTGAAGCAATGAAAAGAATCTGCCATTTTGATTATTTTTCCTGTTACAGCATTCAATATAAAAATGGTTTATTTAATTTTATTTTTAATATGGGTAAAGGGGTGAATGGATTTTTTTTACATAAAAAGGTGATTTAAAAAAAAATTGGTGCAAAGGTAAACTACCTTATTTGTCCACGGCACTTACTCTGATTCAACCTTTCAATTTTATGTGCTCACTGCGTAACTGAAAGGATCAATCAAATTGGTTGCTATGAGCAACTAAAATGGTTGTCTTTGGATTAATTCTGATAAATCTTGCCAATTGCTACATGCAACAAAGCTAGGCACTTAGCTGCATTTCTTATAAGAAGTGAGGTTACAATGTCCTAAACTGACCGCATTACAGTGATATGAAACAGTCAGTTTTGATCACGGAGAACCTGGCAAAGAGGACTTAGGCTATACCTTTTATTCTCCTGTGCTGCCTGGAGCAGAAGCTCACCTCTTGCAAGGCAGCTGAGCTAGAGCATCATTGACCTTGATCAGCAGAAGCACAAAGTAATATCTTGCAGGCTATACACACACAGTGAGGTTCTCAGTGCTCCAAGCTACCACTAAGGTGTATTCTTCACAAATTATAATTCTTTTTATTTATTATTTTACAGCACTGTTGATAATCTGGTGAAGAATGTTGGGGAGGAGGAGTTGGAAGAGGAGACACAGATGTGCCAGTCAATGAGTTTCCAACTGTAAACACTGATACAACACAGTCTACAACTAAGGCTTCTTTCACACGAACATTGTGTTTTGCGGTCCGCAAATTGCGGATCCGCAAAAAAAACGAATGACGTCCATATGGCATCTGTTTTTTTTGCGGATCCATTGTAACAATGCCTGTCCTTGTCTGCAAAACAGACAAGAATATGACATGTTCAATTTTTTTTGCGGGGCTACGGAATGGACATACGGATGCGGACAGCACGCAGTGTGCTTTCAGTATTTTTTGCTGACCGATAGAAATGAATGGGTCCGCATTTTATCAGCAAAAAATGCGGATCGGAGCCCGCAAAATATACTGTTGTGTGAAAGAGGCCTAATGTTGAGCAAATCAAGTTTGGACTGCTGTATCCAAATCCAATTAGTTTGAAATCTTCATTATCAATATAGCCTCCGTACTTCCGTAAAATGTATGGGCTCCCCAGAAGTCTTTGCAATCTTGCTGCAAATATTGTGAGACTTGCTTTGTCTCGTGGCTATGATGGGACACTTCGGTTATGCGCATAAATTACAGTGTCAGAATCCGAAGCTGAACCCTGCTTTGTTAATGAGGATTCAGGAAGCAGAAAATCAAAAACAATCCTCTGGAACTGGAAAAGTTAATGCCCCCCACATAGTAGGTATTCCCCTTTATTGCCTTCACACAATACTTATGCCCCTTAGTGGTCCTACACAGTAGTTATGCCCCCTTAGTTAGTCCCTCCACTTAGAAAAACACCCCCTTAGTACCTCCAACAGTAGTGCTGACCTATTAGTGCACCCTTACAAGAACATTGCCCTCTTAGTATTAATAAAATAAAATGTAATACTCACCTATCCCCGTCCCCCCATTGATTCAAGAACATCATGCTTTCCCTAGAAGCAGTTATGATGCAGTGATGTCACTGTGATTTCTGAGCTGGTAAGGGCAGTGCACAGACTGATTCCCTAGCCAAAGAATGATCCTCTTTACTCTCCAGCTCAGCTCAGCACAGCATCCGGGACAGTCCCGCCAGAGACAGGAAGGTTGGGAGGTATAAACATGGGACATTTGATTTTTCAGAGGTTGGTCTCCTATGTGAATTGTTCCTTATTCAGTAACAGACCTATATTAGGAAATCACATCATAATCTAATATAAAACTATTACAATATGCAAAGTGGATAAATAATAATGGAAGTTTGTGATACGTATACTTTTCACATTCTACTTAGCTTGCACAATATAGTAGATGAAGGTAGTGTATATATTGTGAAAGACAATCGTAATACAGTCCTACACAAATGCTAAAAGTTTTTTGGTGATACACGTGTGTAATTTGTCTTCATAAATACATAAAAAATCAGTTCTCAAGATGAACTGAAGGTCTTCTCTCCAATGAGGTGTTAATGTACTGTAGTTAGGCAAAGTGAACAGCTGGTGGCAACATATCCCCACACATGGATTCTTCACCTTGGGATTCCAAGAAACATGTACCTACAGGACCTACTATCACACACTCAACACTTACACTGATTTACAAATACATATAAAGAAACCAAAGAAAAAAAAATAACCAAAACATTTTTTTTTACATTTATGCAAAATATGCCTTCTATCTCATTTGTTAAATCACCAGTTCATGGTGCATAAAACATAACAAAATATCACAATAAAAGCAATTCTACAAACAGTGATGTTAATTTTAGCAAACCCTTGCCGTTAGTATCTTGGCCTTGTAATATAGCATGGTTTCTTTCCTGTAGTATCAATACAGAAATGTTAGCTGACAAAAGCCAGTCCGATTTTCCCAGAGTGTGTGTTCATTCAGCTTACCCAAAACTTCATTAAGTTACCATTTATGTAAAAAATGAAATATTTAACAGGACAACATTAAAGCTAGGTGTTACTGTATTACATATCCGCATTATTCAAAAGAGTGCATAGTCCACAACTACTAACAAGGTGGGAAAAGGAGGCAACTGTAAGCTCAAATCTCTTCACAACAGGGATGTTGCTAGAGTGTGAAAAGATTTGTGGCCCAAGTCCCAACCCCAGTGCTAAAGGCAAACTTGAACAGGAGAATACAGAGTGTGGTATAACTGACATGTGAACATAATTCAGCAAGACTCTACAATTATGGCAATACCTAATTTATCCTTTAATTTAATAATTTGCACAATAAAAACATTTTATAAAAAAATGTTTTTCTATTGCCATATTTTAAAAGCCTTAACCTCTTTTATTTTCTGGTGACAGACCTGTGTCAAGGTGCGCTTCTTGCATGATATATTGACTTTTCCATTGATACCATTTTGGGGAACATACAACTATTGGTTCACATTTTATTAAATTTATATAATTTATTTTTTTTTTGTGAATTTTTTTTTAAACTCATTCATGATAGAGGTTAAATACATGTGATAATTGTAAAATTTGGGACTTGGCAAAAACAATCTTTTTATTACAAAGTATTTTCACTGGGGAGACATTTTTTTAAAAATATTATTTGGTGGCTTGATGGCTCCTATATTATTTGGTGACTTGATGGCTCCTAAAATACGTTGCAACACTTCTGTATTGCAGCATATTATGCCTGTCACCAGTTCCTGTGACAGCTCATCTTTCCCACTAATCACATTGCAGGGAGATGGGGCCATGGGGTGACAGAAGTGACAGAGGTAGCCCTGTACCCCGGTCTAACCACAAGTAAAGACTACACCACTTCTTGATAGGAGACTGTTTTCTTTTTAGGGCAACTAAGATAGGCAGCCCATGGGTATCACTGTATATTAATCTGTATTTGGGCTGATGGGAAATCCACATGCTGTTCTCCGATGGGTCAATATGTCTCAGCCATAACATTATAGTTGAGGTATATTGATATTTCACTTCTGTTCATTTTGAGCCTGTCATTGTGCAAGTACGTAGTGTATGACCCTTATTTTTTGTGCTCTTTCCAGTGATTTGGCACTTATAAATGTGGCTCGTCTGCAATTCTGCTTGGCAGGGTTAAACATTCACAATTATATAAGCTACTAAAAACCCTGTTAATTAAAAGTAATGGATCATTGCTTAATTGAGCATACAGCACAAGTCCCATGTGGAGGACTACCACTTTCAGTAAGTGCTAATGGTGTAACGGGACAGACTATGACTGGGAGCTTTAAATCTCTTTAATTAAACTATACCTCCTGGTCTGTCTGCATTTATGTAAAGCTTTACCTTTAAACCTTTCTAATTATTGGGCTCTGCCTTTTTGCAAATAATACTGTACAATCAGACCCCCTGTAGTCTGTAGTCCTAGGCTCCTGTATGCGGTATAGACAGTCGTTTTGAAGTGTTCCTATTAGAAGGTGGAATTTGACTTTAATAAGATGTATCATTTATGGTAATGTATAACATGGCTCCCCTTACTTACTTTATGGCTAATGTCAAATTAGTGCTGAAAATCATATACTGATGTTGTACTCTGACCAGGCTCCAATAACCACTACAGTTCCAAAAATCCAGATTGGAAAGACTATTATACTGATTGCAATATACCAAATCTCAATTTAAAGGGCTTTCTCAGCTAAAATAGTTTTATGACCTGTCAATCAGACAAGTGTGCAGCAGACAAATGAGAAGTCATTTGTGTACACCATTAGCGTGCAGTGATTACTTTCACATAAAGGTTTCTGTAAATCCCAACTGATTCCAGTGGAGAGGTAGCTGTACATATGTTGTCATCTCTCGATGAACACCACCATCAGGAAGGGTCTCAGTTACTTGGCGCATCATTGGTCAACAATGAGTTAATGTATCCCTGCCCCACCAATTTCCTCTAATGAAAAATTTTCAAATGAATGTAATTTATAAGGGACCTGATCTTGCAGGTGTGTACTTGATAAATTGCTTATTCACTGGAACTGTAATTGGCATTCTTTAGCCTGAAATATAAAGGTGAGCCTTCTGTTTAACACCTCTTTTCATATGCACGTGTGTGCACTCATCCTAATGTGAATATAGCCCTAAAAGCTTTGGAGGGCTTTTTGGCATTAAAAAAAAATTTTGAAAATTCTATGAAGGCATTTAGCAAAGTAGTGCATTAAAACCAATCAAGATGTTTCCACTGCTAAAACACCTCTCTAGCAAGTGTCTCTCATTCAGCCCTGACAATGAAGAGAAAGTCTTCACATAGCGCTAGGTTTCGTAATGTGCTAGCCAGAGGTAATTTTTGCCAAATTAAAGTCTCTCTCTTTACACAAAGCTCATCATTATTGTCAAAAATGTAAAAATCTGTAGAATTTCAATCAATTTATCCCTTTTTGATTGGAAAATCATAAAACCAGAAAGTGGGTATAATAGAGTTGAACTGTCTTCAAAGAACACCATTAAAAGGCCATTGAAAGAGTATGTTTGCTACCCATATATTAAAGGAGTGTTTAGGAGTGCAACTAACAGACGAAATATGTCGAAGATCACATTTTTGTGCTGAGATTTATCTAAACATTTCTGTATGAATTAAAGGGCTATCTACTTCATCTTCTCACTTGACCTGCCATGAACATTGATACAATAAATGGATGGAGTCCTGTAGAGCAAGATTCAATCTTTGCAAAAGCTCTCCACTCTAAAAGAGTGAGGGATTATCAACATGGGTCTCTCAGTTAAAGGGGGTTGTCTCACTGTATACTTTACAGAAAAGCTACTAATGGTGTATTCATTTGAATATCATATATTTTCACTGACTAAATAAACAATTACAACTGTTTTAAAAATGATAATTTCTATTGTTATTAAAATTAGGCTCACTACTAGTAAGAAAATATTGAGTAGAAGTAAAGGCCGAGGACTAGTGTTGAGCGAATCAAACTACCTGAAGTGGGCTTCAATCCAAATTTCACGAAAATTTTGTTTCGCTGCGAAGCCCAATTTCTTTGTGCTTTGTGATAGCAAATCTATTTTTCCTTTTAAAAAAAAAACACACTCACCTTGTACATTTGGGCACAAAGAGGCCATTGCGGCCATCTTGGTTGCAGAAACTACTCAAAATCTCATGCGGGTTGACATGCTGGTCACTGCGCTGGCCGGGCATGGAGACGTTGCCACATCACCGCATGAAATTTCACGTTGTGTCTTCAATCAAGATGGCCACGACAGCCTCTCTGTGATGAAATGGATATGATGACTATGTTTTTGGGTCTTTTTAATTTGGATTAGCCCCTGAAAGGCCTTAATTTTAATCACAGATGCCGCGATCAGCAATGAACGTGGTATATGAGGGGCTCAATGATGGGGGGGCCGAGCAATTGCCATTACCCATCATTGCACCCTCTACATACAAAGGAATGTGCTTTGTGACAATTTGTCACAAATGGAATTATTTTGTGAAATTTGACGAAGCAGCAGAATCGATATCCTTGTCAGTGCAATGAGTCTACTGAACCATTAATGCATCACTGTCATTAACACTTCCCTCTGCCTCTGCTCTATTTTTTACTTTTTTAATCTAAGCATGATAGCGTTGTTGGACTAGCAAGACCAATTTTATTAGTTACTATGACCACTTTTCTAAAAATGAAGTCCGAGTTCAGAATCTTCCAGGAATCAGTTTTTTTATCTGCAGGGAGCTCTCATCACCAATACCAGAAACAGGCCAGATCATAGATGAGTCAGATTATAGTCAATGGTGCCTGGCAGTGCTCCAGTATTTTCTGGCTATGCCAGATACGATGATCTCCGGCAGGCTGTTCCTCTGTTAGAACACCCTGCTGGAGAATGTCAATGCTAGTGCGAAAATAGCCTTAGCAGTTCTCCACTCTGGCTTATAGAGTGGGGTCCCAAGCAGATCTATAAAACAAAGCGGTCATGTGTCCGCACAAGGGAGCCAGAGAGAAGGCGAAGAAAGAGGAGCGGGGCTCGGTTCAAATGGGAGCAGGTGGGCTCCACTGACAATGAATACTACCCCTTAGGCTCTTTTACTCTCATTTGCATATCAATAAGATCTTTTTCAGGGACAATAAAGATCGAAAGAAGCAAACAAAGGTATACCTGTGAGATGGTATATGTGGCCTACAGGGCACTAGGAACCACTTAAAAGGAAACGAGGTGGTGACAGACTTTAACATTACTCATTAACATATTCTTGTTACATCTGTTCTAATATTGAATTAATAAACGTCAAAGATTTTTTTTTAAAAATCACCCTTATTTTGAACTATTATCTACAGTAATACATGAGTAGTATTGTAGATATGGAGTCCAGATAACTATTTTTTATTTTCCTATTGCCCCCCATTTCCCTACTATCAGCATTGAAATACATTGACTGCCAGACATGTGCATAAGTCCTCTGCATTGTGTTAGAACAGCACAGCACCTAGGCTTTGTATTTTGATGAAGCTTTTAGAACCGACAGTGGGGGATTCGGGGGCAGTAGATAAATAAAAAAATAAAAGTGATCTGATTCTGCACTCCTTATCTGAAGTACTACACATGAAATTACTGCAGATAATGGTCCAAAATCTGGTTGACAGTTTTCCTTTAAATCTTCCAGTTTTTGCAGCCTCTGCTACCCATGTATTGAATATAAAGCTGATATATTAAAGTCCTACTTATAAAATACAGAAGCATTGCCCGTTCTGTCTATGCAATGAGCCTGACCCTGCAGTGACGCAGACTTTCAGCATAAGCTGATCAATCTCTTGATTTATTGAAGCACCTAAATTAATTTAGCAATATTTTACAAGCATAATTCAGCTCAGCTTTAACTGTAACAAATGACATCTGGCTCCCCAGAGACAAGAACAAGAAAAACTACTCCAGCAATTTCCAGACATGACCCAGCCCAGTTCCATTTAAGAAAGAGGAAATAGCCATATCTCTGATTAAAAGAGATATTTTTAATCAGATGAAGTGCTTTATAAAGTTACAGCTAAGATGCCGATGCACTTACTCAGCTATTCTATTGTATAACATTAATCCTCAGTCACACAAGAAAAGGCAATATTATAACTTAACATAAAATATTAAGATTAAACCAGCTTGTTTTTAACCGAGACTGTTCAATGCATGATACATAGTCACATTTCAAGGAATCAGGGACAAAATATTGTACAAGAATTTAACCTTCACATCTTAAATTTACCTTCAGCTTGGTATGGCTCATGCACATGGCAGACGTACATGGAAGCTATACGGATGCACATGTCCCCACAGCCCTGACCAAAGGAGCTTCTGCCAGGGGAATACAGGATAGGTGACATGGTTAAACTGATCCCTTGTGTCCTACGGGCAGCACACACGCAGTACTAAGAGAAGTAGCAGTATGGTAGTGTTGCGGAGATACGTAGCAGAATTGGTAGTCTCTGAAGACAGTGGGGAATATTTTGGGAAATGGGAGAGTGCTGGAAAAGTGGGGAACAAAGACATCTGTGTGAAAACTCTGCAGAGTCATATCATGACAATGAAAAGTTGTCATGGTTGTCATGGTTGGGTGGAAAAGAAAAGATAAAGTGAAGGATTCCACTTGTAAAAGATGTCAACTGTGCAGTGGAATAATATTAATGACCTTTCCACAGGATAGGTCATTAATATCAGATTTTTCAGGGTTCGAATCTAGTGAGCGCTGCATCACCTTCCAAGTTTAACTGCATGCCGTCTCCACAGTAGCGGTGATGCAGTGTAATTACAACTGCCTGTCCCATTCCCTTGAAAAACTCTAGCAAATTACTCGGGTCTCGTTCTCACTAATCATTCAAAAAAGTTAATTCAGGTCTGAATTGATTCTACCTGAATCAAAAGTGCTCCAAGGCCTGAAAATTGTAGTATGACATTCTGAGATCTCCTAGGATTCATGTTTTTTTCTCTCATCTTTTTTTTACAAAGACTGCAATAGAAAATGACGTCAGAGTGACAGTGACACATATAGCTTAAAGTAAAAACATGGTTGATGGTGTTAACACACATCCTGTTTAAAAACACACTGAAGCATTGGATTTATGTTTTTTTTAATTTAAAAACAAACTTCCAAAAATGGTCCCTTATTGGGGGCAGATACCTGCTGAAGTTTAAAGATACACAGTGGTACTGGAAAAAACAGTGGCTTGTTCTAAACAAGCGTCAAAAAATTATACCCAATAGGGGCAGATAGCTGCCCATGCTTATACACACACTATACCATTGGAAGAAGCAGTAGCTTATTCTGAAAAAGCACCCAACAATGATGACGTAATTGTGACAGAGGCCTACCCATATTTATACACACATTCATGTCAGAAGAAGCAGTGGTTTGTTCTGAACAAGCGTCCAAACATTCTCTGTTTTTTTGGGAGCGGCAGCAGTACAGTGTGGATGTGGAACCTCACACACAAGGCAGGAAATTTGCTGCTGTGTGGGGGTAATAGTAACAGCAATAGTATTGGCAGCATTAGCAGCACAGAATGGAAACTAACAGATAAGACAGTATATGTGGGGCTGTGTAGGGGTAGTAGTACTAGTGGCAAGGCAGTAAATGTGTGACTGTGTACAGGTAGTAATAGTGGCAATAGGCAGAATAGCAACTGCAGTGGCAGCAGCAGCAATACAGTATGGAACATGATAGCAGGCAGACAAACGTGGCAAGATTGCAGAGGAAAAGTTTGTACGTTTTTGTCCTTGTTTGACAAGTGTGATGATCTCGCCTGCAACACTGAATATATCTCTGAGATGACACTGGAAGCTGGACAAAACAGTACAGCGATAGCAAACTGAGCAGTTCTGGCCACTGTTTGAATCTCTCTGTCCAGGAGTCCATGGGGTCAGGGAGCAGGGTATGTGCTGGAGAAAGGGCACAGTCCACGTATTATCACTGAATCTGATTGTTCAGGCGGTACATATCTGTTTGCTGATGTGCGTCAGCCTAGTACAACACATTAAAAATCTGCTCCATCATGTTCATCAAACTGAGTTGGCTGCTGTGGCTTCTGCTATTTGTCATAGCAGAGATGGTGAAAGGTTGGTGATTCAGTGGAGGTAGAGAGGTTCCTTCTGGTCAGACATTTACGCACAAATGTTTGCTCAAAGAAAGATGTCGCAAGCTGTGTACAAAGCATATCCTAGTTTAATATCTACCGTATGTGGTTTCACAACTTCTGCTTCTCCACTACTGGTATTATTAACTATCGGTATATCTGACTTTCCTTATCACTTGAAGACCGTAGTCGCTCATATTCTGTTTACTGCCAGACTAAAGATAGCATTATGTTGGAAACAAAGTACTTTACCTAATATCCAAAGGGTTATTAGAGAAGTGAATAACAATTGTTGGTACGAGGGAATGTTTGCCAAATCTCAAAATTCTCTGAATGCATTTAAACAAAAATGGGAGGTGTGGTTGTCCTCAACTTACTGCTCTCTACCTGAAAAAAATCTTTTACGTTTCTTTAAGAACCCCACAGCTCTCTGTCCAGACTAATCCAGATTAATCCTATAATATGTCACCAGAGCCATCTGCAATTTTTTTACGGTCACTCTTATTGCTAAATTATAGTTATATTATTTAACTGAGCCTTTATTCCTTATTACATTGTACTGTAATACATATGTCAAAGCTTTTCTATATATGTCATGACCCTATTTTGTTATCTTTTATGATTTGGTCCGCAGTAAGCGGATATGTTTTGTAATTTGCCTAAACTTGAAACTCAATAAAAATAATGTTTAAAAAAAAAAAAAAAAAAAGCATATCCTGGCAATTTTGCCTCCCTTTTGGCATCAGGAAAACATTCCCCAATTTTGAAATCAGAGGAAATAGTGGCTCACCAAACTAGGAAACAATGGAAATGAGGTGCACCTCCAATAGCTTACCTGTAGCCGTAATATAGGAAAAATCAATCTAAAGAATCAAAACTGGTGGGCACACTCAACATCTAGGTGTAACAATATATTTTAATTTTTAAAATATTTTATTGAACATAGAAGTTACATAGAATAACAAAAGTCAATCTTCATGTATCATTCGCATGAGGAATTAGAGCAAAAAGGAAATAATCATATAAATAATGTTACATCCATTATAACATCAATGAAATGGACAAATGTAATACGTATCAGTATTAGCAAAATGAACCATACTGGTATAATTAAACAAGCATTTGCAGAGAATAATAAGAAAAGCGTATGCATTTCCAAGATAAAGAACAAATACAGAACCAAAAAAGGGGGGGGGGAAGGGGGGGACAGTTAAGGGTAAGGTGGTGGGCCTAGTTACCATACGTGTCAAGTCTACAGTTGAGCTAGTGTGGGTGTGGGTAATACTTCCAAGTTTTATACCTTGTTTGCGAGGATCCAGTCTAAAAGTCTGCAGAAGTGGTTCTAAAGAAAGAACAAAGAGGAGGGGGGAGAGCGGACAACCCTGTCTAGTCCCGTTACTGATAGTAAATGCGGGTGAAAAGGTACACGTGCGTTAGGTGTGCCATACATGGCCATTACCACTGTTATAAAAGCGTCAGGTATGTGGAAACTCCTCAACGCATGTCTCATATATAACCAATCAACTCTGTCAAAGGACTTCTCGGCATCAGTGCCAAGAATGACTAGCAGGGTCAAGGTATTGTGTGCATGTTGAATAATGTTGATTATCCTACTAGTATTCATCTGACCTTCCCGACCGCTGATGAATCCAACCTGTTCCATATGGATTAATTCGGGTAATAGCGGTTGTAACCTAAGAGCCAGCATTTTAGCTATCAACTTTAAATCATTATTCAGAAGGGAGATCGGACGTTAACTAGAGCACAATGAAGGGTCTTTCCCTTCTTTAGGTATGATGGTTATCTGAGCTGAGAGCATACGGGGATGAAGTGCGTCACCCCTCCACAAAGAGTTACATAGATTAAGTAAATGAGGTAGTAGAATATCCTGAAATGAATCATAATATTTCATGGTTAAACCATTGGGCCCTGGGCTTTTATTCAGAGGAGTATGTTTGAGGGAATTCTTCAGTTCAAGAAGTGTGAAGGGACTAGACAGAGTCTTCTCCTGCGCAGAGGTTAGAGTGGGAAGGTTAAGGGAGGCTAGCCACTGCGCCATATGATTAGATTCAGCAATACCTAAAGAAAGAGTGGAGGGGTCCTTGATGTTATATAACCGCTTATAATATTCAGTAAATCTAACTGCTATCAGCTCCATTTGTAGTAAAGACTGAGCAGAGTAGGATTGAATAGAGTGGATGTAGGAATGGACCTGCCTCTTCTTCAATTGTGCAAGCATGAACTTCCTGGCCTTGTCCCCATGAGCATAGTATTTGAACCTAGACGAAAGGTACAGCTTAGCCGACCTGTCATTTAGCTTATTTTTGAGTTGGGACCTAAGGTGGTCCAACTCTTGAAGAATCCCCTGGGATAACTGTTTTTTATGTTTAGATTCCAAAGCATGTATTTTAGTCAGTCAGTATTTCTGCCTCCCTAGACTCTAGAGCTCTTACTACCGCCTTATGTGCCTCCCAAATTACACCAGGCGACACGTCGTCAGTTGCATTAATGGTAAAGTAGTCTCTCAGTTTGCTGAAAATAAAAATCTCTATGTGTAGGGCTACGTAGAACAGTTTCATTTAACCTCCAAATCATTTCCTTTTTGGAAGAATTTGCGAGTGAAACTGCAGGAATATTGGCACATGATCAGATAATGTTATGGACCCTATAGAGGCTTTTTTACAAAGGGGAAGGAGAGAAGCAGATACAAAGATATAGTCTAACCTTTGATATGAAGAGTGCGCCGGGGAGTAGTATGTATAGTCTTTGGTGGTGGGGTTTAAGGCTCTCCAACTGTCCACTAACCCTGCTTTAGCCAAGTTATTGCGAATGTATCTAAGTGATATACCAGAAAGAGATGAGGAACCTGTAGAAGAGTCCACCTCCGGGTGGACAGTCACATTCAGATCTCCGCCCAGCACAGTTACACCCTCAGCAAATTTCTGGAAGATCACCAAAACACTTCTGAACCAAGGTGTCTGGCTAGTATTTGGTGCATACACATTGCCTATAGTAAACAGCTGCGTGCCCAACATCCCTTTAATAAAGACATACCGGCCTTGGTCATCTATGAGAGTTGAACGAACCACAAAGAGGAGTTGTCTATGAATGGCGATATTGACACCTTTTGAAGCTGAATCAGGGAAGGTGCTATGGAACCACTGGTTAAACACTAAGGCCCTGATTTATCACACCTTCACTCCAGAAATCTGTCTTCAAAAAGTCGCACAATAGGGCTTTTGCGACTTTTTTGCGCATTTTTTTGCGACTTTTTGCATGTGTACACAACTCACTCCAGTTTGTAATATGGGTGGAAAAGTGGGTGTGGTTAGCCATGTTAATGAGTTTCACTCCAGATTTATCATTGCGACTTTTTAAAAAAAGTCGCAAAATAGTCGCAATCTCACTCCAGGAGGAGGGTGGAGTAGGAAAAGTGGAGTAGCTTCTCTAGACAGAAGTGTTAGGTTTAAGGACAAGCCACATTTATCACACAACCTGTGACGTTTGATAAATGTGGCACAAAGTACTCCAACACAGACTGAAGCAAAACTGACTTCAAATATTCTCCTAATGATAAATTCCCCCCTAAGTGTTTTAAATGAGGAACTTGATAACTTTTAAAGTGAGTTTCTTGCAGGAGCAAGATATCTGACTTGAGTTTATTCAGTATATTACAGATCTGGCTCCTCTTCGCTGGTTCAACCCACTTACATTATAAGAGAATACCTTAACCAAAATCATTTAGACAGTATATACAGGTGAAGACCAGCAAAACAGGATCATATAGCCCAACCAGAGTTGCAGATAGGAGTGAGTATCTCTCAGTTTGACAAGTATGTCATTAGGGTTTGGAAGCTATAAGGCCTGTACAGAAATGGGGAAAGGGGAAAGGAAAGGAGAACACAAATTAAGTACAAAAGAAAACAAAGGCAACAGTAGAACCCTCTTATATATAAGTCTATCAGAATATCACACTAAATCAACAAAGACCCTTAAAAACATTGATATTTAATTAGATTCATTTAAAAATATCCCAAAAAAACAATTCATATATAAACATACTTATCGATATCAAAGCCCTAAACTAACGGGCTGTATATGATGGACTATTGCTAGGGATAGGTCAAGGAGGAGAAAAATATAGTGATGCCACTGAGACCTTACCCTATTCAGGTTACTGTCTATGTCTCAGCCCAGGGACCTCCCCATAAGGTAGGGATTCCCTGTCCTCCAACCTTGCCTATCTTACCCTGTTGATACCCTAGCAAAGTCACAGAAGGGGAATAATATCCTCCAAAACCATTAATTTAATATTCTCAATATATATCTCCTCAACGCGTTTCCCCCACCAATCCGTGTGGGTTCATCAGGAGGACTATATCATATAAATGTAAAGAAAATTTTTTTATATATATATTGTGATGCACGAAAAATATGTGGATATCATATTTATCCCTAATGCATAGGTGGATGATAGTAATGATGCAAGGTAGCAAGGGTGAGCGTGTAACGATGCAAGGATATAGGCGCTTCCACTGTGTATTCACATAATGAAGATGACCTGCAAGATAATATACAGGCAATTAGGGGCGCATAACGGCCAATCTTACCTTCATGGCTTCCATCAACAGACACTACTCACCACCCTGGGGCCGGTTCTGTACTCCACGCACATCCTGCTACGCCGGGCATGTGCTGTGTAACAGCCCTAGTATCTTTATACCCGTGTGGCATGAAGGTGCACGCTAAACGCCTAGACCACGTGACCGGAAATGACGTGACCGGAACCACCGGTGTTATAGAGTGCCTGTGTGGTGGAGCGCATGTATGGAACGCATCGATGGCATTTCCTGATCACATGACCGGACTAATACCGCATCAGTTATGACAATAGGTCACATGGTAGAGAATCGTATTGATGAGTGCACGGATCAAATAATGGGTACCTAGATTAGGACCAGAGCCAACCAAACTTTGTCAGATAGGTGGAATTGGTACACTACCTTAAGTATTAAAGCAGCGACACCCCTTGATACAGGGTGTCTTCTACCGGTTATCACCCAGGGCGGATATAACTATCCCATCTACTAAAAGCAGCAATATATGAATAAATATAAAATTAACAATATAAGTAAAGCTCTATCGACCAGATAATGGTCGATACAGTATATAGCCAAATACAAAATAAATAGATATAGGGCTATAAAGGGTGCATATCCAAAATCCCTAATGCACATAGTCCAAATATTTGGGTACTTCATGTACCGCTGGTCCAGTTGCTAGATATATCACTTATTCAAGGAGGCATATTCAGAGGAAGCAGCTAAACGTTAATCTCTCATTTAAACCAAGGGGGGACTGGGAACGGAATCTATATATCCATTCCGTTTCCTTCTGTAAGATCCGCCGGTCCCAGTCTCCCCTACGAGGAGGCAGAGGAACTACCTCCAAAACTGAAAATCTCATCTCTCTTGGGTTCCCAGCGTGGAATTCCCTCATGTGTATAGCTACCGGGGTGTCTTTTAATTTGACCACGTCATTCACGTGTTCGCATATCCTCCTACGTAGCTCTCTCTTGGTTTTGCCTATGTAATCCATAGGGCAGGTACATTGGCATATATAAACCACTCCTTTAGTTTTACAGTTCGAGAAAACCTTACTAGATACAATTTCCTTAGTGACTGAGCATGTATTGATTTTACCTGTTGAGATGTAATTACATGCTTTGCATGATCCACACCTAAATGTGCCTATGGGTTGTCTATCAAGCCATGTACCTGGACCTACTGGTGCCACATAATGACTAAATACCAGGCGATCACAGAGGCTTCTTCCTTTACGGTAAGTAATAGCCCTATATCTATTTATTTTGTATTTGGCTATATACTGTATCGACCATTATCTGGTCGATAGAGCTTTACTTATATTGTTAATTTTATATTTATTCATATATTGCTGCTTTTAGTAGATGGGATAGTTATATCCGCCCTGGGTGATAACCGGTAGAAGACACCCTGTATCAAGGGGTGTCGCTGCTTTAATACTTACCTAATAGTATAGTTAAGGTAGTGTACCAATTCCACCTATCTGACAAAGTTTGGTTGGCTCTGGTCCTAATCTAGGTACCCATTATTTGATCCGTGCACTCATCAATACGATTCTCTACCATGTGACCTATTGTCATAACTGATGCGGTATTAGTCCGGTCATGTGATCAGGAAATGCCATCGATGCGTTCCATACATGCGCTCCACCACACAGGCACTCTATAACACCAGTGGTTCCGGTCACGTCATTTCCGGTCACGTGGTCTAGGCGTTTAGCGTGCACCTTCATGCCACACGGGTATAAAGATACTAGGGCTGTTACACAGCACATGCCCGGCGTAGCAGGATGTGCGTGGAGTACAGAACCGGCCCCAGGGTGGTGAGTAGTGTCTGTTGATGGAAGCCATGAAGGTAAGATTGGCCGTTATGCGCCCCTAATTGCCTGTATATTATCTTGCAGGTCATCTTCATTATGTGAATACACAGTGGAAGCGCCTATATCCTTGCATCGTTACACGCTCACCCTTGCTACCTTGCATCATTACTATCATCCACCTATGCATTAGGGATAAATATGATATCCACATATTTTTCGTGCATCACAATATATATATAAAAAAATTTTCTTTACATTTATATGATATAGTCCTCCTGATGAACCCACACGGATTGGTGGGGGAAACGCGTTGAGGAGATATATATTGAGAATATTAAATTAATGGTTTTGGAGGATATTATTCCCCTTCTGTGACTTTGCTAGGGTATCAACAGGGTAAGATAGGCAAGGTTGGAGGACAGGGAATCCCTACCTTATGGGGAGGTCCCTGGGCTGAGACATAGACAGTAACCTGAATAGGGTAAGATCTCAGTGGCATCACTATATTTTTCTCCTCCTTGACCTATCCCTAGCAATAGTCCATCATATACAGCCCGTTAGTTTAGGGCTTTGATATCGATAAGTATGTTTATATATGAATTGTTTTTTTGGGATATTTTTAAATGAATCTAATTAAATATCGATGTTTTTAAGGGTCTTTGTTGATTTAGTGTGATATTTTGTTAATTGGAGACTCATGAATTAATGTGGGCATCAAAGATTTTGTTGTACGTGATTAAGTCTATCAGAACCAACATTCTCTGTCGGGTGTCCCCGTACATTAAACCTTTTTACTGAACAAACAGAGAGGTAGTAACTGGTAACAACAAACTGGGCTCCTGAGTGGAGCTGCAGGTAACAACACATAGTAGGCGTAGACTGCCAAAGAGATGGATCAGAGTCAAGGAGCAGGCAGCTCGGTGCTACATGGGCTATGTAGTGGTTGGGAAGGGAATTCCCTGAGTAAACCAGTATTAAGATATAAAATTATAGGATAGAAAAGAAGAATGAGGATATTAAATGAAAGACAGCATAATGGAGATTTCTAATTTCAAACTTTGGAGGCAATAATAGGAAGAGTCTCACCACATGGAGATCGGAGGTAGAGGAGGAGAGAAAAAATGACACTCTCCAGGCTATCAGTCAGTATCAACTTGGATCCTTCTGGGTGTCAATTTGCCCGATTTCCTCTTCTGATGCTGTGCTTTCCCAGAGACCGCCAGAGTCCAAGGGGCAATCAGGGGAAGAGCTGGCAAAAGTGTAAGTTCTTGGACAGAGTTCCAGTCTGGGATATGCAGATCCTCAATGCCCAGAAAGTCATACATGCGTTTAAGGTCTGCATGTGCATGTATGTCTTCCTTTCTGAGGTATTGACAAGAAGACCAAACGGATACAGCCATCCATAGGCGGATTATAATGAGGGCAATCTGGGCAACCGCCCGGGGCCCAGCCTCCTGGGGAGGCACAGGCCGGATTGCCCCCATTATAATCACATTAGGAAGCAGTGGAGTACCGCCCATATAGGCAGACCACGCCACTGCTATGGGGCCCGCGGCACGGGGGGCCCGGAGCGCATGGGAGGCCCCGCCCCCTACTCTGCATCATTAAGATGCGTCCCTGCGCACCGGACCTCTCCTGGCCCGCTCAACTTTTAGGCCCCCCTAACGTACTGAGAGCGCTCCTGTGCACTCCCAGCTGGCCCTGCCTCCTCCCTCATGCTGCGCTGCTGGTCCTGGACAGGGAAGGACCTGTGCAGCGCGGCAAGAGGGGAAAGAAGAAGACCAAGGCCCAGCCCCCTTCAGAGTGGCGTCAGGACAAGGGACAAGTAACAGTAAGTATTTATGTGTTTCATGTATGTATGTGTGTGTGTATGTATGTGTGTGGGTATATGTATGTGTGTGGGTATATGTATGTATGTATGTGTATGTATGTGTGTGGTGTAGGCAGACAGCAGGAATTGTACTAGAGGGAGTGTATATCTCGCCCAGAAAGCTTAGCTGGGCGAGATATTAAAAGTCGGATAATGTCGTTTTGTTCAGCAGCCTAGTTGCTGAACCCTTGGTAAATGGTAAATTCTGGGCCGGCTTTGTTGGAGTGGTGAACAGGTTGGAAGTGGGGCTCACCACTCCCACTCCCACTTCCGCTTCAGTACAGAGAGTGTGGGAGACTCAGTCCACTCAGCTGAGAAAGGGTGCCTCGTTATAGGCGCATAAAAGCCTGAAGGAACCAGGATTATGTCTCTCTCCCTGAAAAGGACATTGCTGAGGGACACGAGCAGTCGGCAGGCTGGTAAGAGAGCTGAGCATTGCCAGCACCCCTGGGACCCTGAGGCAGGGGCACCCAATTACTGTAAGAGCCAAGCCAGGCAAACGTTTTGGTGTTATTTTTGTTTTGTTGTTTAATCTTTTTTTGGAGCTGAAATAAATCCTTACGTTACTTTATCTGGACTGCCGCGTCTGTGTCACTTCTACACTGCCCTACCACGCTCCTGAGCTTTACAGTGGGTATATGTATGTATGTGTATGTATGTGTGTGGGTATATGCATACACTGTACATACTGTATATTGTACAGTGTGGCGCAGGGGTTATATTGTCCGGCATGGTGTAACAGCCATGCATTTGTTGTACAGTATATATTATAATCCCTGTACCATGCTATACAATGTACAGTATAATCCATACACTAAACTGTATAATACACAGTATAATCCGTACACCATGCTGTATAGTATACAGTATAATCCGTACACCATGCTATATAATACACAGTATAATCCGTACACATGTTGTATAGTATACAGTATAATCCGTACACCATGCTGTATAGTATACAGTATATGCTGTACACCATGCTGTATAATATACAGTATAATCGGTACTCCATGCTGTATAATATACAGTATAATCCGTACTCCATGCTGTATAATATACAGTATAATCCGTACACCATGCTGTATAATATACAGTATAATCCGTACTCCATGCTGTATAATATACAGTATAATCCGTACACCATGCTATACAATGTACAGTATAATCCGTACACCATGCTGTATAATATACAGTATAATCCGTACCCCATGCTGTATAATATACAGTATAATCCGTACCCCATGCTGTATAATATACAGCATAATTCGTACACCATGCTGTATAATATACAGTAGAATCCGTACACCATGCTGTATAATATACAGTATAATCCGTACACCATGCTGTATAATGTACAGTATAATCCGTACACCATGCTATACAATGTACAGTATAATCCGTACACCATGCTGTATAATATACAGTATAATCCGTACTCCATGCTGTATAATATACAGTATAATCCGTACACCATGCTGTATAATCCGTACACCATGCTGTATAATATACAGTATAATCCGTACACCATGCTGCATAATATACAGTATAATCCGTACACCATGCTGTATAGTATACAGTATAATCCGTACACCATGCTGTATAGTATACAGTATAATACAGGCCCCTGACCCCCTAATACTGGCCCTACCTGACCCCTAACCCTAGTACTGGCCCCTGACCCCTACTCTGTTACTGACCTCTAACCTTGGACCCCTAACCCTGATACTGGCCCCTGACCCCCTAGTATCGACCCCAAATACTGGCCCTGTCTCACCCCCCAAATACTGGCCCTGTCTCACCCCCCAAATACTGGCCCTGTCCTATCCCTAACCCTAGTACTGACCCCTACCCTGGTACTGACCTCTAACCCTGGACCCCCTAACCCTAATACTGAACTCTAATACTGTCCCTAACCCTAATATTGACCGCTAACCCTAATGTACTGTACTGACCCATAATACTTTCTCATTTACATGACCATATTTGTTTTGAGATCCACAATTGCGGCTCCACAAAACACGGAGACTGGCCGTGTGCGTTCCACATTTTTTGAAACGCACATGCCCAGCTCTAAGATAAAAATGCCTGTTCTTGTCTGCAATTGCGGTCAAGAATAGGGTATGCTCTATCTTTTTTGCAGGGCTGTGGAGCGGAACTACGGATTTGCAGCCCCATTGAAGTTAATGGAAATATGATCATATGAATGTACCCTAATGTTGCCTCTAACTCCAATACTGGCCCTAAGGGTGCATTCAGATGACCATATTTCTGGGTCTGCATCCGTTCCACAATTTTGCGGAATGAGTGCAGACCCATTCAATTCAATAGGGCCGCAAAAGATGCAGACACACACACCATGTACTGTCCACATCCGTAGTTCCGTTCCGTGGCCCCACAAAAAATATAAACCATATGTCGTATTCTTGTCCGCAAAAATAGGCATTTCTATATAGGACTGGCACTGTGCGTTCTGCAAAATGTGTTTTGCAGATCCACAATTTATGGACTGCTAAACACTTTCGGTCGTCTAAATGTAGCTTTATGCTAATACTGGCCCCTAACCCCAATACTGGCCCTTAACCCCAATACTGACCCCTAACCCCAATACTGTCCCTTAACCCCAATACTGGCCCCGAACCCCAATACTGGCCCCTAACCCCAATACTCGCCCCTAACACCAATACTGGCCCTAATATACTAACACTAATGCTAATCCTATCCCTAAAACTGACTGGAACCTTAACTACAACCCCCAATACCTCACGAACCTCACAGTAACCATAATATATGACCGTCCACATATATCTGTACACACTGCATCTTTTATACCTCACACCTGACACATAGTATACATACAGAGTACTGATACGTCAGGTACAAAGTATAATAGATGCAGTGGGTAAACGTATATAGTATATACAGCAGTGTATTGGTATGTGAGGTATAATAGATGTAGTGTGTAGATATATAGTATATACAGCAGTGTACTAATATGTGAGGTAAAAGCTGTCATTTATACCTTATACCCGTCAGTGTGTACAGATATATAGTATATGCAGCAGTGTACTGATATGTGAGGTATGAGGTATAATGTAGTGTGTACAGATATATGGTATATACAGCAGTGTATTCATGTGAGGTACGAGGTATAACACATGCAGTGTGTACAGGTATATAGTATACAAAGCAGCAGTGGCGTACCGCCAATATAGGCAGACCACGCCACTGCTATGGGGCCCGCAGCACAAGGGGGCCCGGAGCGCACAAAAGGCCCCGCCCCCTACTCTGCACACACAAGCTACTAAGTTTTGTTGACCAGCATTGTGAACGGCAAAGGCAGCGCAGCGATGCTGCTGCTGCCTGAAACAACCAATAACAAAGCTCCTTACATTAAGGAGCATTGTTATTGGTCAGTTTGAGCGGGCTGCCACAGCGCTTGGAGGAGAGGAAGGAGGCGCACGATCATCACTGGCGGGGTAGGGTAAGTGGCCTTGCTCAGTAGGGAAATTTACTGGGGGTCCCAGATCTGAGCGGCTTGTTTTTCTCCATAATGATGAGTCTGAAGTCTCAGCCGAGCGCTCTCTCTACTCCCTGCTGAGCGCGGCACTGAAGACGGCCTCAATAGCAGGTCTATGGGACAGTCTTCACTACCGCGCTCAGCAGTGAGGAAAAGTGGCTGAGCGCGTCAGTCTCCTGCTTATAGAAGTCAGCGAAGGCTGAACCCTTGGTAAATGGTAAATTCTGGGCCGGCTTTGTTGGAGTGGTGAACAGGTTGGAAGTGGGGCTCACCACTCCCACTCCCACTCCCGCTTCAGTACAGAGAGTGTGGGAGACTCAGTCCACTCAGCTGAGAAAGGGTGCCTCGTTATAGGCGCATAAAAGCCTGAAGGAACCAGGATTATGTCTCTCTCCCTGAAAAGGACATTGCTGAGGGACACGAGCAGTCGGCAGGCTGGTAAGAGAGCTGAGCATTGCCAGCACCCCTGGGACCCTGAGGCAGGGGCACCCAATTACTGTAAGAGCCAAGCCAGGCAAACGTTTTGGTGTTATTTTTGTTTTGTTGTTTAATCTTTTTTTGGAGCTGAAATAAATCCTTACGTTACTTTATCTGGACTGCCGCGTCTGTGTCACTTCTACACTGCCCTACCACGCTCCTGAGCTTTACAGTGGGTATATGTATGTATGTATGTGTATGTATGTGTGTGGGTATATGCATACACTGTACATACTGTATATTGTACAGTGTGGCGCAGGGGTTATATTGTCCGGCATGGTGTAACAGCCATGCATTTGTTGTACAGTATATATTATAATCCCTGTACCATGCTATACAATGTACAGTATAATCCATACACTAAACTGTATAATACACAGTATAATCCGTACACCATGCTGTATAGTATACAGTATAATCCGTACACCATGCTATATAATACACAGTATAATCCGTACACATGTTGTATAGTATACAGTATAATCCGTACACCATGCTGTATAGTATACAGTATATGCTGTACACCATGCTGTATAATATACAGTATAATCGGTACTCCATGCTGTATAATATACAGTATAATCCGTACTCCATGCTGTATAATATACAGTATAATCCGTACACCATGCTGTATAATATACAGTATAATCCGTACTCCATGCTGTATAGTATACAGTATAATCCGTACACCATGCTATACAATGTACAGTATAATCCGTACACCATGCTGTATAATATACAGTATAATCCGTACCCCATGCTGTATAATATACAGTATAATCCGTACCCCATGCTGTATAATATACAGCATAATTCGTACACCATGCTGTATAATATACAGTAGAATCCGTACACCATGCTGTATAATATACAGTAGAATCCGTACACCATGCTGTATAATATACAGTATAATCCGTACACCATGCTATACAATGTACAGTATAATCCGTACACCATGCTGTATAATATACAGTATAATCCGTACTCCATGCTGTATAATATACAGTATAATCCGTACACCATGCTGTATAATCCGTACACCATGCTGTATAATATACAGTATAATCCGTACACCATGCTGCATAATATACAGTATAATCCGTACACCATGCTGTATAGTATACAGTATAATCCGTACACCATGCTGTATAGTATACAGTATAATACAGGCCCCTGACCCCCTAATACTGGCCCTACCTGACCCCTAACCCTAGTACTGGCCCCTGACCCCTACTCTGTTACTGACCTCTAACCTTGGACCCCTAACCCTGATACTGGCCCCTGACCCCTAGTATCGACCCCAAATACTGGCCCTGTCTCACCCCCCAAATACTGGCCCTGTCTCACCCCCAAATACTGGCCCTGTCCTATCCCTAACCCTAGTACTGACCCCTACCCTGGTACTGACCTCTAACCCTGGACCCCCTAACCCTAATACTGAACTCTAATACTGTCCCTAACCCTAATATTGACCGCTAACCCTAATGTACTGTACTGACCCATAATACTTTCTCATTTACATGACCATATTTGTTTTGAGATCCACAATTGCGGCTCCACAAAACACGGAGACTGGCCGTGTGCGTTCCACATTTTTTGAAACGCACATGCCCAGCTCTAAGATAAAAATGCCTGTTCTTGTCTGCAATTGCGGTCAAGAATAGGGTATGCTCTATCTTTTTTGCAGGGCTGTGGAGCTACGCATTTGCAGCCCCATTGAAGTTAATGGAAATATGATCATATGAATGTACCCTAATGTTGCCTCTAACTCCAATACTGGCCCTAAGGGTGCATTCAGATGACCATATTTCTGGGTCTGCATCCGTTCCACAATTTTGCGGAATGAGTGCAGACCCATTCAATTCAATAGGGCCGCAAAAGATGCAGACACACACACCATGTACTGTCCACATCCGTAGTTCCGTTCCGTGGCCCCACAAAAAATATAAACCATATGTCGTATTCTTGTCCGCAAAAATAGGCATTTCTATATAGGACTGGCACTGTGCGTTCTGCAAAATGTGTTTTGCAGATCCACAATTTATGGACTGCTAAACACTTTCGGTCGTCTAAATGTAGCTTTATGCTAATACTGGCCCCTAACCCCAATACTGGCCCTTAACCCCAATACTGACCCCTAACCCCAATACTGTCCCTTAACCCCAATACTGGCCCCGAACCCCAATACTGGCCCCTAACCCCAATACTCGCCCCTAACACCAATACTGGCCCTAATATACTAACACTAATGCTAATCCTATCCCTAAAACTGACTGGAACCTTAACTACAACCCCCAATACCTCACGAACCTCACAGTAACCATAATATATGACCGTCCACATATATCTGTACACACTGCATCTTTTATACCTCACACCTGACACATAGTATACATACAGAGTACTGATACGTCAGGTACAAAGTATAATAGATGCAGTGGGTAAACGTATATAGTATATACAGCAGTGTATTGGTATGTGAGGTATAATAGATGTAGTGTGTAGATATATAGTATATACAGCAGTGTACTAATATGTGAGGTAAAAGCTGTCATTTATACCTTATACCCGTCAGTGTGTACAGATATATAGTATATGCAGCAGTGTACTGATATGTGAGGTATGAGGTATAATGTAGTGTGTACAGATATATGGTATATACAGCAGTGTATTCATGTGAGGTACGAGGTATAACACATGCAGTGTGTACAGGTATATAGTATACAAAGCAGCAGTGGCGTACCGCCAATATAGGCAGACCACGCCACTGCTATGGGGCCCGCAGCACAAGGGGGCCCGGAGCGCACAAAAGGCCCCGCCCCCTACTCTGCACACACAAGCTACTAAGTTTTGTTGACCAGCATTGTGAACGGCAAAGGCAGCGCAGCGATGCTGCTGCTGCCTGAAACAACCAATAACAAAGCTCCTTACATTAAGGAGCATTGTTATTGGTCAGTTTGAGCGGGCTGCCACAGCGCTTGGAGGAGAGGAAGGAGGCGCACGATCATCACTGGCGGGGTAGGGTAAGTGGCCTTGCTCAGTAGGGAAATTTACTGGGGGTCCCAGATCTGAGCGGCTTGTTTTTCTCCATAATGATGAGTCTGAAGTCTCAGCCGAGCGCTCTCTCTACTCCCTGCTGAGCGCGGCACTGAAGACGGCCTCAATAGCAGGTCTATGGGACAGTCTTCACTACCGCGCTCAGCAGTGAGGAAAAGTGGCTGAGCGCGTCAGTCTCCTGCTTATAGAAGTCAGCGAGGGCTGGACACGCCAACAGCAGCGATGAACACCAGCCTCAGGGCAGGGAGACCCTCAGGGCAGGTCATTCTGCTGTCCTGTAGCCAGAGAAATAAAGGAGGAGCAGTGTATAGATGCAGCACACTGTGATGTGCCTGTGTACCCAGTACGGGGCCCAGCACAAGCCTCCTGGCTGATACACAGATGTCACAGCATGGCTGTCTTACAGATACCCCTACTCTCATTGCCACTGCAAATCCTGGAGACAGCAGGGGGAGAAGAGAGGATGCTGCAAGCACCATGAACCTGGAGGCTGCATGTTCAAATGTCAGTATAACGTTTCCTTGTGGCCCCCATACAGTATAACATCTCCTCGTGGTCCCCATACAGTATAACGTCTCCTTGTGGCCGCCCTCATACAGTATAATGTCTTCTTGGGGCTGCCCCATACAGTATAACGTCTCCTTGTGGCCACCCTCATACAGTATAACGTCTCCTTGTGGCCGCCCTCATACAGTATAATGTCTCCTTGGGGCTGCCCCATAAGTATAACGTCTCCGTGGGGCCCCCAAACAGTATAATAAGATTTTCAGTAGGTCAAGTATACATATATTTATTGGCAAATGGGGGTGTGGCCGGGGAGGAGTCATGGCAGCATGTGGGATGGGCCAGATAGTGGGCGGGGTTAGGGGCCCCATTCAGATTCTTGCTATTGGGCCCAATAATTTCTATGTACGCCCCTGCAAAGCAGTGTACTCATGTGAGATACGAGGTGTAATTTATATATCACACCTCCCATGTCAGTACACTGCTGTATATACTATATAGCTGTACACACGGCATCTATTATACCTCACACATCAGTACACACTACATCTAATACACACCGTATCTGACATATCAGTACACTGCTGTATATACTATATATCTGTATATACCTCATGTATTATAAAAGTATAGTAGATGAAGTGTGTATAGATATATAGTATATACAGCAGTGTACTGATATGTGAGGTACAAGGTATAATAGATGCACTGTGTACAGATATATAGTATGGTTCTGGTGCTGTATTTATGTAGAGAACTTGGTTCTGGTGATGTATTTATGTAGAGAACTTGGTTCTGGTGATGTATTTATGTAGAGAATTTGGTTCTGGTGATGTATTTATGTAGAGAACTTGGTTCTGGTGATGTATTTATGTAGAGAACTTGGTTCTGGTGCTGTATTTATGTAGAGAACTTGGTTCTGGTGCTGTATTTATGTAGAGAACTTGGTTCTGGTGATGTATTTATGTAGAGAACTTGGTTCTGGTGCTGTATTTTTGTAGAAAACTTGGTTCTGGTGCTGTATTTATGTAGAGAACTTGATTCTGGTGCTGTATTTTTGTAGAGAACTTGGTTCTGGTGCTGTATTTGACTTATGGGTTTGGTTTGGTGCTGTGTGTATGTAGTGATCTTGGTTCTTGCTCTGTATTTGTGTGTTAAACAGACATCTGATGCTATACGTCTAATACTATCCATTCACATTTGCGTTTGGGTCACAGATTCTGTTAAAAAGACCAGACAGAAAAGTTCTGCATGCAGCATATGGTTATATGTTTCCAGCAAGGCCTTATGCTGTGTTTTTACCATATTGAGGCAGCATAAGACCTTGTGGGGAACCTATTGCTGCATCAATAACTAATATAGCCTAAGGGCTATCTTTAGATACAAGCAGCATAGGGTTAAAAAGGTTACTCACCAAGGCCTTTTGCTGCCTCAATATGGTAAAAACACAGAATAAGACCTTGCTGGGTAACCATTTTAACCCTATCCTGCTTGTATGTAAAGATAGCCTTCAGGCTATATTAGTTATTGATGCAGCATAGGGTTAAATAGGTTACCCAGCAAGGCTTTATGCTGTGTTTTTATTTTTTTTTAAGGAGGCAAAATGCGTGTGGGGGCAGGGCAGGGGTCGAGCATGTGGGGGCGGGACAGGGGTGGAGCGTGTGGGGGCAGGGCAGGGGTGGAGCGTGTGGGGGCGGGGCAGGGGGCCATGCATTATAAACTGCCCAGGGCCCATGGGATCCTTAATCCACCCATGCAGCCATCTGTAGGTCAGTCTACGCTCCTTCAATATATCCTATAATGGGCGCAAAGATCTTCAGTGGGGAGAGGTCCTGAAAGATCAAGATAGCAGCTCCCTCATAGTGAAGGTGAGAAGAGGACCTTGCCGCTTTTAATATTTTCTCTTTAGTGAAAATGCATTAACTTACATATGATGTCCCGTGGGGGACCATCGGGGTCCGGAGTAGATCTGAGAGCTCTATGGGCTCTTTCAAAGGAGATTTCTGTCGTGGGCTCTGACCCAAAAAGCTCAGTGAAGAATGTGGTGAGCGCGGGCAAAATGTCTTCTGCAGTGATGGTTTCAGGGAATCCCTTCAGACGTAGATAGTCCTGGTCCTCCAATTGATTGTAAAGATAGTTAAGATGCGCTTGAGCATGGTCCAAGTTATGGGAAACCGACGTGCCAAAGTCCACAGTGGCAGCCTGGGAAGTTTCCAATGTCTCAACTCGATCACCCATTTGCCTTAGGTCCTGTTTAAGGTCTTTCAACTCTTGTACCAATGGATAAAGAGCGTCTGCAAGCAGTTGATGCATAAAGATTCTAGACACAGGTAAGGTGTCTCTGGTAGCTGTGCCTTCCGTGTCACTCCCCTTTCCATCTTCTAAATCGGTAGCCTCGTGTCTGGCGAGCGCTTCCTGAGAAGGCGCCATCTTGTCAGCTCGCCTCGCCTGCTGAGTACAGGCCTTTTTCACAAAACGGTCAAGATCTCCTTGTCCCGGAACCTGTCTGGGAGGACCGGGGGTCTCCTTAGGCTTGTCCTGACTGTTCTTGCCCATGTTTGCGCTGGTGAGAGAAGTTTAAAAGCCCGCTCCTCTATGATCCTCAGCAGAGCTCACACCACTGCGTTCATGCGGCTCCGCTGCCAGGCCACGCCCCCTAGGTGTAACAATATATTTTAATTCATTTGATAAATAAAAGGTATAGTAAAAAGTGCAGTAAAAATATGATAAGAGAGATAAATTTAAGACAATATCATACATATTATTGCTAATCTTAAGAATTCCCAGCGCTGGGTGTACTAATATAACTGCAAAATGAAGATAAAAATAAAGCAAATTCAAAAATATGTAGGTTAAAAACAAAATACAAAAATACAAAGACAATATGGGGTATTTAGATGCCTTTATATGAAATATGTTAAGTTTATCGTATAGAGGAATATAGTATATTCAATATAGTTCTCCAATTATTGATGTTCCATCATTATTAGTCCTCCTGTTTTTTTAAAAAATAATTGTGCCACAGTATACAAGTAGTCTCCACTCAGTGTAGTGTTGCCATATAAATATTGTGCCACAGTATAGTCTTCACTCAGTGAAGTATTACCATATGAATAATACTCTGTGTTGTTTACAGTACATTATCCCCTCCTTGGTGGTTCTGGAGCGATATATCCTCGAGCAGTCTAGAGTGATGTGTGCTGGAGCGGTCTAGGCTGGAGCGGCGTCCGTTCAGTCTGTATGATGTATCCACCGGCAACACGATCCTCTTAGTTGTGCGCGCTTTTCAGCGTGCAAGGTTGCAGACAGCGTTCAGAGCGGCGTCCCATGTGGCGTCCCATGTGGGCGCTTGCTGACAAAGGGTTGCGCTGTTAGTAATTTGCCCAGTTAAATAAGGAGTATATAGTAGTGGATGGGGGATGTATTCTCAGATGTACAGTATATATTAGTTATCTTCGGTAGAGACATCTCTTACATGGTTAATTCCAGACCATTTTGGAATTTGGATACTATAAATATCCACTTATTAATTAGAGGGGGTGGTAGTTTTTCAGACACTTTCAGGTCTGGCTGCCTCAATGAGGCGTAGCTAGGAATGACTGGGCCCCACAGCAAATTTTTGTATGGGTCCCCACACAAACACACACATTTCTTCGCAACCCCCTCCTCCCATGCAACAACAAATCATCTCCATTGTACACGATCTTTATCTTATTTGTATGGCTGGTTTATAAAATATGGGAGGCTACAGCACATTGTTTCTAAAGAACAACTATAAGTGCTGATGCACACAACTGTGCTGGGTCCAGGAAACACAGTCCATGTGTCAGACGCATCTCCTGGGCCGACCACAGCTCTCCTGACTGCATCATAGTGATTTATGATCCAGTCATTTCCTATCTGATCGAGGAGGTTTTGTACTGTGCTCATATAGTGATGCAAATACAATGCAATAGCCCCACAAGCACAGTTGTGTGGATCAGCACTTATAGTTGTTCTTTAGCACAATGCGCTGTAGCCTCCCATCTTTTATAAACCAGCAATACAAATAAGCACAGTTGTGTGAATCAGCCCTAAGTGCAGTTGTGGGACAACTGGGCTGTAGCAATAGATGTCAGCAAGCGCACATCATAAGCTGGCTCCTTACTGGCTCTGTGTGGCTGTTAGTGTCTACTGATTCTGCTCAGTTGTCCTGGTCTTCTTTTTTGTGACCCCCATTCAGATCTCAGATCAGAGGAAAAAAAATAAAACAACTCACATCTCCTGCTCTGGACTCCGCCGCCGCTCCTAAGACCCAGCTCTCCTGGTCTTCATGCTGCGCTGTGCTGTGACCCAACGTCGCACAGTGTGAGGTTACAGAGCGTGCCGACGTCCTCACTCTGTGCGCAGGACATAGCACAGTACAGCATGAAAACCAGGAAGCTGTGAGTACAGAGCCTGGGGAGCGCTGCATTCACCGCTCCACTATATTTGCCCCATTAGACACACTGGGGGGCAGTAATAAAGAAATATATATATATATATATATATATATATATATATATATATATATATTTACTCTATATATAGTACCGAATTTTTCGCTTCATAAGACACACCCCAGATTTTAGAGTAGGAAAATGAGAAAAAAATATTTTTCATCAGACCCCCCATAAATTTCAGGACATCACATCAGACCCCCATACGACCTCAGATCAGCCCAGTGAGCCCCCATCAGACCTCAGATCAGCCCATTGTGCCCCCATCAGACCTCAGATCAGCCCAGTGTGCCCCCATCAGACCTCAGATCAGCTTACTGTGTCCCCATCAGACCTCAGAACAGCCCAGTGTGCCCCCATCAGACCTCAGATCAGCCCAGTGTGCCCCCATCAGACCTCAGAACAGCCAAGTGTGCCCCCACTAGACCTCAGAACAGCCCAGTGTGCCCCCATCAGACCTCAGAACAGCCCAGTGTGCCCCCATCAGACCTCAGAACAGCCAAGTGTGCCCCCACCAGACCTCAGAACAGCCCAGTGTGCCCCCATCAGACCTCAGAACAGCCCAGTGTGCCCCCATCAGACCTCAGATCAGCCCATTGTGCCCCCATCAGACCTCAGATCAGCTTATTGTGCCCCCCATCAGACCTCAGAACAGCCCAGTGTGCCCCCATCAGACCTCAGATCAGCCCAGTGTGCCCCCATCAGACCTCAGATCAGCCCAGTGTGCCCCCATCAGACCTCAGATCAGCCCAGTGTGCCCCCATCAGACCTCAGAACAGCCCAGTGTGCCCCCATCAGACCTCAGATCAGCCCAGTGTGCCCCCATCAGACCTCAGATCAGCTTATTGTGCCCCCCATCAGACCTCAGAACAGCCCAGTGTGCCCCCATCAGACCTCAGAACAGCCCAGTGTGCCCCCATCAGACCTCAGATCAGCCCAGTGTGCCCCCATCAGACCTCAGAACAGCCCAGTGTGCCCCCATCAGACCTCAGATCAGCCCAGTGTGCCCCCATCAGACCTCAGATCAGCCCAGTGTGCCCCCATCAGACCTCAGATCAGCTTATTGTGCCCCCATCAGACCTCAGATCAGCTTATTGTGCCCCCATCAGACCTCAGAACAGCCCAGTGTGCCCCCATCAGACCTCAGATCAGCCCAGTGTGCCCCCATCAGACCTCAGAACAGCCCAGTGTGCCCCCATCAGACCTCAGATCAGCCCAGTGTTCCCCCATCAGACCTCAGAACAGCCCAGTGTGCCCCCATCATAATGGAAGCGCTCACTTGTATTCGCTTTATAAGACGCACCGCAATTTTCCCCCTACTTTTGGGGGGGAAAAAGTGTGCCTTATAAAGCAAAAATACGGTAATTATGACTAAACAAATATATTTATAGAACACATTTATATAGCACATATACATACATATACATGTATACTTACATATTTACATACATACATACATGTATACTTACATATCTACATACATATACATGTATACTTACATATCTACATACATATACATGTATACTTACATATCTACTTAAATATACATGTATACTTACATATCTACATACATATGCATGTATACTTACATATCTACATATGTACATACATACATGTTTACTTACATATCTACAGACATACATGTATACTTACATATCTACATACATGTAAACTTGTATATCCACATACATACATAGAAGTACACTTACCTTTCTGATGACATCAGGCTTAGAAGCCCCTGCTCTGATGCTGACTAGGCCTCCCTGTGATGTTGTGTGGGGGAGGGGAACAGAGACTCCGGGACACCATGGCTGCTAGGAGAGGAGGTGAGTGGAGGATTGAGCAGAGGGGAGGCACCAGGAAGAAGTGGAGGAGTGTGGAGATCAGAGGCGTAGCTAGAGGTTCAGCACGGGGGGGGCGAAACATACTTGAGTGGGCCCCCCACTTAGTTTCCAACTTCACAGGCACATACTACTAGTTGTGGTTATAATATTGTATTAGAAAGAAGACTGTATAAACTGCTAGATCATCTATGCTGTTAAGTGCAGTACAATAGACTTTCTACATACCCTAGTCTAAATACTCTACCACATAATGCAGTAAAATATAGGAGTAATAGGAGTAAAAAACAAGGGGACTCCTATGTTAAAGGAAACCTGTCCCCAGTTTCTACATCACTAAACTAACAGTCCCCTGCCCCCATCAGACCTCAGATAAGCTTAATGTGCCCCCATCAGTCCTCAGATCAGCGTATTGTGCCTCCATCAGACCTCAGATCAACGTATTGTGCCCCATCAGACCTCAGATCAGCGTATTGTGCCCCCATCAGACCTCAGATCAGCGTATTGTGCCCCCATCAGACCTCAGATCAGTGTATTGTGCCCCATCAGACCTCAGATCAGCGTATTGTGCCCCCATCAGACCTCAGATCAGCGTATTGTGCCCCCATCAGACCTCAGATCAGTGTATTGTGCCCATATCAGACCTCAGATCAGTGTATTGTGCCCCATCAGACCTCAGATCAGCGTATTGTGCCCCATCAGACCTCAGATCAGCAAAATGTGCCTCCATCAGACCTCACATCAGCCTACTGTGCCCCCATCAGACCTCAGATCAGCGTATTGTGCCCAATCAGACCTCAGATCAGCGTATTGTGCCCCCATCAGACCTCAGATCAGCAGAATGTGCCCCCATCAGACCTCACATCAGCCAACTGTGCCACATCAGACCTCAGATCAGCGTATTGTACCCCCATCAGACCTCAGATCAGCAGAATGTGCCCCCATCAGTCCTCACATCAGCCAACTGTGTCCCCATCAGACCTCAGATCAGCATATTGTGCCTCCATCAGACCTCAGATCAGCGCATTGTGCCCCCATCAGACCTCAGATCAGCGTATTGTGCCTCCATCAGACCTCAGATCAGCAGAATGTGCCCCCATCAGACCTCACATCAGCCAACTGTGCCACATCAGACCTCAGATCAGCGTATTGTACCCCCATCAGACCTCAGATCAGCAGAATGTGCCCCCATCAGTCCTCACATCAGCCAACTGTGTCCCCATCAGACCTCAGATCAGCATATTGTGCCTCCATCAGACCTCAGATCAGCGCATTGTGCCCCCATCAGACCTCAGATCAGCGTATTGTGCCTCCATCAGACCTCAGATCAGCGTATTGTGCCCCATCAGACCTCAGATCAGCGTATTGTGCCCCCATCAGACCTCAGATCAGCAGAATGTGCCTCCATCAGACCTCAGATCAGACTACTGTGCCCCCATCAGACCTCAGATCAGCTTACTGTGCCCCCATCAGACCTCAGATCAGCCTACTGTGCCCCCATCAGACCTCAGATCAGCGTATTGTGCCCCATCAGACCTCAGATCAGCCTACTGTGCCCCCATCAGACTTCAGATCAGCGTATTGTGCCCCCCATCAGATCTCAGATCAGCGTATTGTGCCCCATCAGACCTCAGATCAGCGTATTGTGCCCCATCAGACCTCAGATCAGCGTATTGTACCCCCATCAGACCTCAGATCAGCAGAACGTGCCCCCATCAGTCCTCATATTACCCTACTGTGCCCCATCAGACCTCAGATCAGCGTATTGTGCCTCCATCAGACCTCAGATCAGCATATTCTGCCACCATCAGACCTCACTTCCGCATATTGTGCCCCCATCAGACCTCAGATCAGCATATTGTGCCTCCATCAGACCTCAGATCAGCGTATTGTGCCTCCATCAGACCTCAGATCAGTGTATTGTGCCCCATCAGACCTCAGATCAGCGTATTGTGCCCCCATCAGACCTCAGATCAGCAGAATGTGCCCCCATCAGACCTCAGATCAGCAGAATGTGCCCCCATCAGACCTCAGATCAGCAGAATGTGCCCCCATCAAACCTAAGATCAGCCTACTGTGCCCCCATCAGACCTCAGATCAGCGTACTGTGCCCCCATCAGACCTCAGATCAGCCTACCATGCCCAATCAGACCTCAGATCAGCGTATTGTACCCCATCAGACCTCAGATCAGCGTATTGTGCCCCCATCAGACCTCAGATCAGCTTACCGTGCCCAATCAGACCTCAGATCAGCGTATTGTGCCCCATCAGACCTCAGATCAGCAGAATGTGCCCCCATCAGACCTCAGATCAGCCTACTGTGCCCCCATCACACCTCAGATCAGCCTACTGTGCCCCCATCAGACCTCAGATCAGCCTACTGTGCCCCCATCAGACCTCAGATTAGCCTACTGTGCCCACATCAGACCTCAGATCAGCGTATTGTGCCCCCATCAGACCTCAGATCAGCGTATTGTGCCTCCAACAGACCTCAGATCAGCATATTGTGCCTCCATCAGACCTCAGATCAGCCTACTGTGTCCCCATCAGACCTCAGATCAGCCTACTGTGCCCCCATCAGACCTCAGATCAGCCTACTGTGCCCACATCAGACCTCAGATCAGCGTATTGTGCCCCATCAGACCTCAGATCAGCAGAATGTGCCCCCATCAGACCTCAGATCAGCAGAATGTGCCCCCATCAGACCTCAGATAAGCAGAATGTGCCCCATCAAACCTCAGATCATCCTACTGTGCCCTCATCAGACCTCAGATCAGCCTACTGTGCCCCATCAGACCTCAGATCAGCGTATTGTGCCCCATCAGACCTCAGATCAGCGTATTGTGCCCCCATCAGACCTCAGATCAGCGTATTGTGCCCCATCAGACCTCAGATCAGCGTATTGTACCCCCATCAGACCTCAGATCAGCCTACTGTGCCCCCATCAGTCCTCACATCACCCTACTGTGCCGCTATCAGACCTCAGATTAGTGTATTGTGCCTCCATCAGACCTCAGATCAGCGTATTATGCCCCCATCAGACCTCAGATCAGCGTATTGTGCCCCCATCAGACCTCAGATCAGCATATTGTGCCTCCATCAGACCTCAGATCAGCGTATTGTGCCCCATCAGACCTCAGATCAGCGTATTGCGCCCCCATCAGACCTCAGATCAGCCTACAGTGCCACCATCAGACCTCAGATCAGCAGAATGTGCCCCCATCAAACCTCAGATCAGCCTACTGTGCCCCCATCAGACCTCAGATCAGCGTATTGTGCCCCATCAGACCTCAGATCAGCGTATTTTTCCCCATCAGACCTCAGCTCAGCGTATTGTGCCCCCATCAGACCTCAGATCAGCGTATTGTGGCCCATCAGACCTCAGATCAGCGTATTGTGCCCCCATCAGACCTCAGATCAGCAGAATGTGCCCCCATCAAACCTCAGATCAGCAGAATGTGCCCCCATCAAACCTCAGATCAGCGTATTGTGCCCCCATCAGACCTCAGATCAGCGTGTTGTGCCCCCATCAGACCTCAGATCAGCATATTGTGCCCCCATCAGACCTCAGATCAGCGTATTGTGCCCCCATCAGACCTCAGCTCAGCGTATTGTGCCCCCATCAGACCTCAGATCAGCGTATTGTGCCTCCATCAGACCTCAGATCAGCGTATTGTGCCCCCATCAGACCTCAGATCAGCAGAATTTGCCCCCATCAGGCCTCAGATCAGCAGAATGTGCCCCCATCAAACCTCAGATCAGCCTACTGTGCCCCCATCAGACCTCAGATCAGCGTATTGTGCCTCCATCAGACCTCAGATCAGCGTATTGTGGCCCATCAGACCTCAGATCAGCGTATTGTGCCCCCATCAGACCTCAGATCAGCAGAATGTGCCCCCATCAGACCTCAGATCAGCAGAATGTGCCCCCATCAAACCTCAGATCAGCAGAATGTGCCCCCATCAAACCTCAGATCAGCGTATTGTGCCCCCATCAGACCTCAGATCAGCGTATTGTGCCCCCATCAGACCTCAGATCAGCATATTGTGCCCCCATCAGACCTCAGATCAGCGTATTGTGCCCCATCAGACCTCAGATCAGCGTATTGTGCCCCATCAGACCTCAGATCAGCGTATTGTACCCCCATCAGACCTCAGATCAGCAGAATGTGCCCCCATCAGTCCTCACATCACCCTACTGTGCCCCCATCAGACCTCAGATCAGCGTATTGTGCCTCCATCAGACCTCAGATCAGCGTATTGTGCCCCCATCAGACCTCAGCTCAGCGTATTGTGCCCCCATCAGACCTCAGATCAGCGTATTGTGCCTCCATCAGACCTCAGATCAGCGTATTGTGCCCCATCAGACCTCAGATCAGCGTATTGTGCCCCCATCAGACCTCAGATCAGCAGAATTTGCCCCCATCAGACCTCAGATCAGCAGAATGTGCCCCCATCAAACCTCAGATCAGCCTACTGTGCCCCCATCAGACCTCAGATCAGCCCACCCAGCCAGAGGGCAGCCACAGCGCAGGACAGGTGAGAAAGGTTTTTTATTTTAATCTTATGTGGCTGGGTGGGCTGATCTGTGGTCTGATGGGGGTCCCTAAATACAAGTGAGCGCTTCCATGATGGAAGCGCTCACTTGTATTCGCCTGATAGTTTTAAGGTCATCCTTGCTGGGCCCCCCTGAGTCACTGGGCCTGGAGCCATCGCCCCCCCTGCCCCCCCCGGTAGCTACGCCTCTGGTGGAGATGAAGGGGGCAGAAGCAAAACTGGATCAGCAAGAAGTGGAGGAGAAATGGTGGAGGGGACTGCAAGAGAGGGGAGACAGGAAAGAAGCAGAGTTGTGGAGGAAGGAGAGGTTACCTAAAAGGGGGAAGCCGTATCAGATAAACTGAGAACTGGGCTGCTGGCTCTATCCATGTAGTGTCAGGGGCTTAGTTAGCCATAGAGGCAACCTTTGGGGCCCTGGGCTGCAGGCTCCATCAGCTCAGCACCTCTAATAGAGGAAGGAACAGAAGCTGGGAGAAGGGAAGCAGTAGGGAAGGTGGCGCCCTCTGGACTATGCAAGGGTATTGCACCCTGTAAGATCGTACAGATAGCAGGAGGCTTGCTCTGCTCCTGGCCCCTTATGAGCTGGGGCCCCGAAGCAGCTGCTTCCCCTGCTTCCCTTATAGCTATGCCACAGGGAGAAGGAGGACAGTCTTGTTCAATTGCTGGGCATTCCTATTTTCCCATTCGATCTGCTGATGCTGCCTCGTGCTTCAAATCATGGGAGCAAAAAAGTCATGTTTGCAACTGTTTCAACGCCACTTGCTACAAATTTTGTCACAAGTGGCATTTTTACATCACCCTCGCCACTGAGGGAAATGAACACGTGGAGTCACAGTGGATAGAAATAAATGGAGGCAAAAAAAAAAAATTAAATACTTATAGGAGTTTGTTATAAACCACCTAATATACCAGAGTCCACAATCTACTACTAAGGGAAATAGATGAAGCGGCTAATCATGAGGTCGTTATTAGTGTTGAGCGAGCATGCTTGGCCAAACTCACTGTCTCTTCCCCGCACGTTTGTTCGCTGCTACACCCGAGCACAGAGGTGCTCGCTCAACGCTAGTCGTTATCATGGGGGACTTCAACTACCCAGATTTAGACTGGAAAACTGACACCTGTAGATCTTATAAAGGAAACAGGTTCTTGGCAATAACCAAAGACAATTACCTTTCCCAACTGATTCAGAACCCGACTAGAGCTATGGCCACAGTGGACTTAGTACTAACCAATAGACCTGACAGAACAACAGATGTGCAGGCTGGGAGACACCTGGGAAATAGTGACCATAAAATAATAACCTTCCAATTGTCCTTCTAGAGTGTTTCTTCATGGAGGCACAAAAATACCAAATTTCAAAAAAGCTACTTTTGACCAGCTAAGAGAGGCAAATGTCCTCAAAAATGCATCCACAAAATGGGATATTTTTAAAACCACACTAAACTTTAATTATTAGAGGTACACACCTTATGGGAATAAAATTAAGTGACCAGGAACAGATGTCATACACCCCTGTATCCTAAGAGAATTAAGTAATGTCATAGACTGTTATTTAAGGACTCTATATTGACAGAGAATGTTCCACAGGATTGGTGATTAGCAAATGTGGTGACAATATTCAAAAAGGAAAAGCAGAGCCTGGAAACTATAGGCTGGTAAGTTTAACATCTGTCATGGGGAAACTGTTTGAAGGTTTTCTAAGGGATGTTATCCTGCAGTATCTCAATGAAAATAAGTGTATAATGTCGTTTTAGCATAGGTTTATGAGGGAACCTGATCAAGAGGCATCTATGAGGAGGTAAATTCTAGACTGGACCAGGGTGGATGTCATATATCTTACTTTCTCTAAAGCATTTGATACTGTGCCACATAAAAGGTTAGTATATAAAATGAGAATGCTTGGACTGGGAGAAAATGTCTGTATGTGGGGAAGTAACTGGCTCAGTGATAGAAAACAGAGAGTGGCTATTAATGGTACACACTCAGATTGGGTCACTGTCACTAGTGGGGTACCACAGCATTGGATCCTATAGAATGCTTGCACAGTAAAATATAAATGTTTACAGATAACACTAAACTGTGTAAATGAATTAACAGGAAGAGGACAGTATACTACTACAGATGGATCTGGATAGATTGGAGGCTTGGGCAGAAAAGTGGCAGATAAGGTTTAACACTGACAAATGTAAAGTTATGCACACGGGAAGGAATAATGCAAGTCACCAGTACATACTAAATGGTAAAACACTGGATAACACTGACATAGAAAAGGACAGAAAACTTAACTGTAGAAACCAATGTCAGACAGATGCTGCCAAGGCCAATAAGATAATGGGTTGCATCAAAAAGGGCATAGACGTCGGTGATGAGAACATAGTTTTGCCACTTTACAAATCACTAGTCAGACCACACATGGAGTACTGTGCACAGTTTTGGGCTCCTGTGAACAAGGCAGACATAGTAGAGCTAAAGAGGGTTCAGAGAAGGACAACTAAAGTAATAACTAAAATGGGTAGACTACAGTATCCAGAAAGATTATCAACATTAGGGTTATTCAGTTTAGAAAAAAGAGATCTAATAACTATGTATAAATATATCAGGGTCGGTACAGAGATCTCTCATAAACTCTTTATCCCCAGGACTGTGACTGGGACTGTGACGAGCGGACATCCCCTGCGTCTGGAGTAGAGATGAGCGAATCTATTCACCGCTTCATAGATTAGTAACATAGTTTATAAGGCCAAAAAATACATCTGTCCATCCAGTTCGCCCTGTTTTCCTACAAGTTGATCCAGAGGAAGGCAAAAAAAAACCTGTGAGGTAGAAGCCAATTTTCCCCAATTTAGGGGAAAAAATTCCTTCCCGACTCCAATCAGGCAATCAGAATAACTCCCTGGATCAACGACCCCTCTCTAGTAACTATAACCTGTAATATTATTACCCTCCAGAAATACATCCAGGCACCTCTTGAACTCTTTTAGTGAACTTGCCATCACCACCTCCTCAGGCAGAGAGTTCCATAGTCTCACTGCTCTTACCGTAAAGAATCATCTTCTATGTTTGTGTACAAACCTTCTTTCCTCCAGGCGCAGAGGATGTCCCCTCGTCACAGTAACAGTCCCGGGGATAAATAGATCATGGGAGAGATCTCTGTACTGACCCTTGATATATTTATACATAGTTATTAGATCTCCCCTCAGTCGTCTTTTTTCTAAAGTGAATAACCCTAATTGTGATAATCTTTATGGGTACTGTAGTCCACCCATTCAAGTTATTACTTTAGTTGCCCTCCTCTGAATCCTCTCCAGCTCTGCCTTGTTCACAGGAGCCCAGAACTGTACACAGTACTCCATGTGTGGTCTGACTAGTGATTTGTAAAGTGGCAGGACTATTTTCTCATCATGGGCATCTATGCCCCTTTTGATGCAACCCATTATCTTATTGGCCTTGGCAGCAGCTGTCTGACACTGGTTGCTACAGCTTATGTTGCTGTTCACTAAAATTCCTAGGTCCTTTTCCATGTCAGAGTTACCCAATGTTTTACCATTCAGTATGTACTGGTGACTTGCATTATTCCTTCCCATATGCATAACCTTAAATTTGTCAGCGTTAAACCTCATCTGCCACTTCTCTGCCCAAGCCTCCAGTCTATCCAGATCCATCTGTAGCAGTGTACTGTCCTCTTCTGTGTTAATTACTTTACACAGTTTAGTGTCATCTGCAAAAATAGATATTTTATAGATATTTTACTGTGCAAGCCTTCTACAAGATCATTAATAAATATATTGAAGAGAATAGGGCCCAATACTGACCCCTGTGGTACCCCACTAGTGACAGTGACCCAATCTGAGTATATACTGTTAATAACCACCCTCTGTTTTCTATCACTGAGCCAGTTACTTACCCACATACAGACATTTTCTCCCAGTCCAAGCATTCTCATTTTATATACTAACCTTTTATGTGGTACCGTGTCAAATGCTTTGGAGAAGTCCAGATATACGTCATCCATTGATTCGCCACGGTCAAGTCTAGAACTTACCTCTTACCACTTACCTCAAAGAAACTGATTAAATTGGTTTGACATGACCAATCCCTCATGAAGCCATGCTGATATGGAGTTATTTTCATTGAGGTACTCCAAGATAGCATCTCTTAGAAAACCCTCAAACAGTTTACCCACGACAGATGTTAAACTTACTGGCCTATATTTCCCGGGCTCTGTTTTTGGACCCTTTTTGAATATTGGCACCACATTTGCTATGCGCCAATCCTGTGGAACACTCCCTGTCAGTATAGAGTCCTTAAATATCAGAAATAAAAGTCTGGTGATGACATTACTTAATTCCCTTAGGATACGGGGGTGTATGCCAACGGTCCTGGCGATTTGTCTATTTTAATCTTTTTAAGACATTGCTGTACTTTTTCCTGGGTCGTATCGAATCTTGGAAATTTTCTCCTCCGAAGCAAATCTGGATTTTTTCAGATTCGCTTCATATTATTATTATACGTATGATACATATGAAACGTGAGGCGGGAAAATGGCGATACGCCCCGCAAGAGCGGGAAAGTAAAGATACGCCCCCCTCAGAACTGGAAAAAACCAGCCTGGCCCACCGGGATCTAACTATTTGCACGTATAGGGATTGAAGACTCCTCCCTCAGTACTCCACCCTCCTTTGAACCAGCTTAGATGAGCGCTGAACACTGAGCTAGTAGCAAACATGGCTAAAGAGCTGCGTTCCAACTGGAACCAGATGGCTTTTGGGGACGAGTTCCCTGAACCACCGCCCACTCCAGACATCAGGGTGTCATGCTCTGAACTGAAGGCGAGTAAACCACCGACAGTGCCCTTATTCTCCTTACCGCCTGCGAAGTTAGCTACGCATCATGAGGCGGTTCTTCATCATCAGGCGGCTGGTGCGTCTGCTGCGGCTGGAACGTCTGCTGTGGCTTGTGCGGCGGAGGCGGCTGGAGCGTACACTTCGCCGCCAAGTAGGAGATCCACGACAACACCTTCCATAAGGCAGAACCGGATTGTGCCACCATTGGTGACGGCCCATGCGCAGACCCTCTGGGACTATAAAAACGCCGTGGAGGACTGGGTCATCCAGGTACTGGACCACCCTAGGCCAGGAGATCCTGCATTGGAACGCCGAAAGGGAACGGTCCTGTGGTTTTCCGTTGAGAGAGCGTCTGGCTTCCTGGCAGACGATGAGGACGGAAAGGAGTATTTTGTGGGCCGCAGGTCGGTGAAACGGCCGTACCTGCCACAACCTCGTCACAGCCTATATGTGGGGGATCAGGTGGAGTACACCTCCATGGCGTCCCTGAAAGGCCCCTTTGCAACCGGGGTTACCCTCCTTTCAAAGCCGCTGGTACCTACAACAGAACCTAAAGTGTGGCCGGATGAACCACCATGTCCAGGACGCTTGCGCTGCCTTCAGGAGTCCCCAGATGGCGTCCTCCGGTTCAGGGAAAAGGCACAGCCACAGCCGGAGCCTCTGATTCCTGGACTGCCAGCACCACCACAGTCTTTACAGCTGGGTCAGCTGACGACAACATCGTTTACGTTCCAATCCACGATCCAATCCATCGTTTACATTCCATCCACCAATACCAGCTGCCGTGGAAGATGAAGCCAGCAGCAGCCAGGGAAGCTGGGGCTACGTCCCTGGATGCAACCTTGCCATAACCGCTGCAGACGGAAGTCCTTACCCCTGCTGTCCCAGCAGGAGGATCCGGAAAAGCGCAAATGGCTGCAGCGCTCACCAGAGTCACCACCACCCGGACCCAGTCAAGTCGGAATTCTGGAAGAGGGCACTGAAGTTCTACTACGGCAGCGAGCATGGCCTACAAGAGACAGGAGCGTCCTCTGATGTCGTTTAGCAGCAGTTCCAGCAAGGAGGACTTCAGGTCACTCATCTGAGGAACCATTCTACTGGCTTGGTGATGTAAGGGACACACCATGGACTGCACCTGACAGGTGTGAGCTAGTTGGCACTTTTTATGTTTGGTTGTTTGTATTGCCCCCGTTTGACTCTCACCCAGATGGGCATGGCTGTCAAGACTCCCCCCATTCTGCAGAAAAGTCGCAGTTGCGCCTAAGCGCGCCTATTTTCCTTTTTCCCCCTTTCTCAGGTTATTTGGGAGCCCACTTTCAAAAAGGGTTCTCTATGTGCTGCTATTTTCTAATATGTATTTATTGCCCCCGTTTGACTTTCACCCAGCTGGACATGGCTGTCAGGACTCCTCCCATTCTGCAGAAAAGTCCCAGTTGCGCCTAAGCGCACCTATTTTCCTTTTTCCCCCTTTCTCAGGTTATTTTGGAGCCCCCTTTGCAAAAAGGGTTCTCTATTTGCTGCTATTTTTTATTATCCATGTGGATTACACGTTACCTATTTGGATTACAATATTACCTCACGTGGATTACAATTGAATTTTGGACTATGTGTTCCAGACAGTGTTTTATCATGCTAAGGAGCCACGAGGACAGACTCTAACGTATATCTGAGCCTTTTATGCTTGCAAATGTGAAATTGATTGCACTAAAATGTTTGCATACTTATGTCTTTGCTGTATTTTAGCTACACTGTTTTTACTGGTTCAGCACTTCAGCCCATTGTGTGTATTCTTTTTCAGGTACTGCAATGTATGTGTCCTATTATGCACTTATTGTCCAGTGTTTTTAGTAAATTATGCACTTAGCTGGATAGCTAGCAGTGAGCACTAGAGATGAGCGAGCACTAAAATGCTCGGGTGCTCGTTATTCGAGTCGAACTTTTCCCGATGCTCGGGTGCTCGTTTCGAGTAACGAACCCCATTGAAGTCAATGGGAGACTCGAGCATTTTTTGCTGGGGACCAAGGCTCTGCCTAGGGAAGGCTGGTTGAAAACCTGGAAACCTCAGAAAATGATGGAAACACCACGGAAATGGACAGGAAACAGCAGGGGCAGCATGCATGGATGCCTCTGAGGCTGCCTAATCCCACCATTACCCCAAATTCTCAGGCAACAGCCTGGTGGTTACCCTCATGGCAATTGTGCTCACCCAGACCAAGAAAGGCGAGGCAAATACCCATCACATGTTAGGGAAGCACCCAACTAGGTGCAACGAAGGTCCATCACCGCCTGCAGGTGACACCACTGCTCATGCTGGCACTGCAGCTGAAATCAAGTTTAGTATCTGTTCTTATCAGTTGCTGTGGCTGCTGGTGGTATAGTGGTGAGCATAGCTACTTCCCAAGCAGTTGATCCGGGTTCGATTCCCGTCTATTGCAGGAGGCAATTAAAAATCAGTAAAATATCTAATACGTTCCCCTACCCGGGTAAATTGTTTGGAGAGAGGACCTGTAGGTGGAGGGGAAGGAGGTTTCGCTGGAAGAGCCAGAGGAGTGCCCCCTGGGCTAGCATGTGTGGTGATGACAACAGCCAGAATGGATTTGGAGAAACTGTTGCATCAACCGGTACGGTATTGATTCTTCTCAGTTTAATACCGTATACGTCCCCTATCTTGGGACCTTATATTTTATGGATTTTTCGACCACGGAAAACGGAAAAAGAGCTTGCTCTGGCCAGGGGAGTGTCTTTCCCACTGCAGCTAAGGGGAAGTGTCCATGCGCTGCCTATCACAGGTCAGGAGGCAATTAAAAGAAGAAAAAAAAAAAACATCAGAACAATATCTAATACATCCCCTATCCGGGTAAATTGTTTGTAGAGAGGGCCTGTAGGTGGGGGGCAGGCTGGGGGGAAGGAGGTTTCGCTGGAAGAGCCAGAGGAGTGCCCCCTGGGCTAGCATGTGTGGTGGTGACAACAGCCGGGTGTAGTTAGAATGACGACGCAGGACCCCAACTTAAAAATTTAGCATCAACCGGTACAATTGTCAATTATGAGCTACATCAAGTGTGGCACGACTTTTAAATGGATATTGCATGTGGTCACGTACTCCCTGGAACCCCATAGTCACCCCTTCCCTGATGTGCTAGCCCAGAACATTCTCTGCCCCAATTCACAAGACCTTTTGCTGTTTCCGTGTGCTGACAGTGGGGATTTACCAGTGTTGTCTGAGGAGGTGGTGGACAATGGCGAGACACAGGTGTCGGGGGGTGAGGTAGTTGTATGGGAAGCAAGTTACAGTGGGGACTCCTTGGGGGGGAATTTCTCAGGATGGGACAGATTCAACTTGGGTGGATCAGGCACAGGAACAGATGAATTTTTGGGGGGGGTTATTTAACTTTTATTTAGCAAAAATAACCACAGAGATATTTATTCGTTATCTTCTCTGCGCAGTCTGGCTTAGGGGTTCGTCACTTTGATGGCAAGCTGTGCCGCTCTCTCCACAATGGTCTGTAGGTTCTTAGATGGAGACTTTGTCGGCGATTTCAGTACAGAAGGACTTGTTGCTCATCAACAGAACCACGACCTCCTTGACATTGTGGACAAGGAATTTGCGGGTGGACCAGGAATTTGCGGAACCCTGTGGGCAGCATGTGTTTGGTCTTCTACTTGCTACCGTATCCAATGTTGGGCGATATAGATACGCAAGTAATATTTTTTTCACACCTATCCCAAAAATAAAAATGTATGCAGTTTGCGCAAATAAAACTGGAAACTGGAACTGGAGAGAGGGCCTGTAGGTGGGGGGGCAGGCTGGGGGGAAGGAGGTTGAGCTGGAAAAGCCAGGGGAGTTCCCCCTGGGCTAGCGTGTGTGGTGGTGACAACAGCCGGATGTAGTTAGAATGACGACGCAGGACCCCAACTTAAAAATTTAGCATCAACCGGTACAATTGTCAATTATGAGCTACATCAAGTGTGGCATGACTTTTAAATGGATATTGCATGTGGTCACGTACTCCCTGGAACCCCATAGTCACCCCTTCCCTGATGTGCTAGCCCAGAACATTCTCTGCCCCAATTCGCAAGACCTTTTGCTGTTTCCGTGTGCTGACAGTGGGGATTTACCAGTGTTGTCTGAGGAGGTGGTGGACAATGGCGAGACACAGGTGTCGGGGGGTGAGGTAGTTGTATGGGAAGCAAGTTACAGTGGGGACTCCTTGGGGGGAATTTCTCAGGATGGGACAGATTCAACTTGGGTGGATCAGGCACAGGAACAGATGAATTTTTTGGGGGGGTTATTTAACTTTTATTTAGCAAAAATAACCACAGAGATATTTATTCGTTATCTTCTCTGCGCAGTCTGGCTTAGGGGTTCGTCACTTTGATGGCGAGCTGTGCCGCTCTCTCCACAATGGTCTGTAGGTTCTTAGATGGAGATTTCAGTACAGAAGGACTTGTTGCTCATCAACAGAACCTCGACCTCCTTGACATTGTGGACAAGGAATTTGCGGGTGGACCAGGAATTTGCGGAACCCTGTGGGCAGCATGTGTTTGGTCTTCTACTTGCTACCGTATCCAATGTTGGGCAATATAGATTCGCAATTAATATTATTTTTCACACCTATCCCAAAAATAAAAATGTATGCAGTTTGCGCAAATAAAACTGGAAACTGGAATTGGAGAGAGGGCCTGTAGGTGGACCTCCGGAAAAATTGTTTGGAGAGAGGGCCTGTAGGTGGACCTCCAGAAAAATTGTTTGGACAGAGGGCCTGTAGGTGGAACTCCGGAAAAATTGTTTGGAGAGAGGGCCTGTAGGTGGACCTCCGGAAAAATTGTTTGAATAGAGGGCCTGTAGGGGGCCCTCCTGATAAATTGTGCTAAAAGAGTGGCGTTTTTTGGGTCAACGTTAGGCAAAGACGATATGTAGGAGGAGGAGGAGTAGAGAAGAGGAGTCGGATACATAAGTTATTTAAATCTTTAGCTGCTTTCCCCCGGAGGAGATTTGAATTCCGGTGAAATCCAGGCTTGTTCATTTTAATAAGCGTCAGCCTGTCAGCGCTGTCAGTTGACAGGCGTGTACGCTTATCGGTGATGACGCCACCAGCTGCACTGAATACCCGCTCTGACAGCACGCTAGCGGCAGGGCAGGCCAGCACCTCCAAAGCGTACAGCGCCAGTTCAGGCCACGTGTCCAGCTTTGAAACCCAGTAGTTGTATGGAGCAGAGTGATCGCTATGGACGTTGGTATGGTCAGCTAGGTACTCCCTCACCATCTTTCTGTACAGCTCCCCCCTACTCTGCCTAGACTGGGGACAGGTGACAGTGTCTTGCTGGGGTGACATAAAAGTGGCAAAGGCCTTGGAGAGCGTTCCCCTGCCAGTGCTGGTCAAGCTGCCTGCTCGCCTCCTCTCCCCCGCTACTTGCCCAACAGAACCATGCCCTCTGCCGCTAGCAGCGTCAGATGGGAAGAACTGTTTCAGCTTGTGCACCAGGGCCTGTTGATATCTATTCACACTCATACTCCTTTCCTCTGCAGGGATGAGAGTGGAAAGGTTCTGCTTGTACCGTGGGTCCAGGAGAGTGAACACCCAGTAATCGGTGTTTTTGAAAAAATTCTTCTAACGCGAGGGGTCACGGGATAGGCAGCCTAACATGAAGTCTGCCATGTGCGCCAGAGTCCCAACACGTAAGAATTCCCTCTCCTCACTGGCCTGACTCTCCATTTCCTCCTCCTCCTCCTCCTCCAAGTCCTCCTCGTTTCAGCCCATACACGCTCAAGAGTTAAGGACTGAGCACTGGTACCCTCTACTGTCTCGCCGACATTCTCCTCCTCTTCCTCCTCATCCTCATCCCCCTCCTCCGATACGTGCTGAGAAACAGAACGGAAGGTGCTCTGGCTATCAAGCGACGTATCTTCCTCACCGTCTCTTGTGACAAGCGCAAAGCATCCGACTTGATGCTGAGCAGTGAGTTTTTCAACAGGCAAAGCAGCGGGATGGTGAGGCTGATAATGGCGGCATTGCCGCTGACCATCTGTGTTGACTCGCCTCAAAGTTGGTCAACACCTGCAGATATCAGACATCCACGTCCACTCCTCATTGTAGACTTGAGGAATCTGAGAGACCTGACTACCAGTTCTGGTGGAAGATGACATCTGGCAGTCTACAATCGCTCTGCGCTGCTGGTAAACTCTGGGATAACATGTTTAATGTGGAATTCCATCTCGTGGGCACGTCACACAACAGTCGGTGAGCGGGCAGTTGTAGGCGGCGCTGCGCTGCCCTGAGAGTGGCAGCATCTGTGTTCGACTTGCGGAAATGCGCACAGATGGCGGCGCACCTTGGTGAGCAAATCAGACAGATTGGGGTATGTCTTGAGGAACCGCTGAACTATTAGATTGAACACGTGGGCCAGGCATGGCATATGTGTCAGTCTGCCGAGTTGCAGAGCCGCCACCAGGTTACGCCCGTTGTCACACACAACGCATGCCTGGCTTGAGGTTCAGCGGTTGCCAGCCACACATCGGTCTGCGCCGTGATGCCGCTGTAACAGCTCTTGGGCGGTGTGCCTTTTGTCACCTAAGCTCAGGCAGTTTTGAGCACCGCCTGCTTGCGCTTACCCACGGCACTGCTGCTGCGCCTAGAGCTACTGACTGAAGGCGCCATGCCCACGGATGGTAATTCGGTGGGAGGAGGAGGGGTCGGAGGGAGGAGGAGGCATAGTACGTCTGAGAGACCGTGACCGAGGGTAGGCCCCCGCAATCCTCGGTGTGGGCAGTACATGAGCGGCCCCAGGGTCATTCTCGGTCCCAGCCTCCACCAAGTTAACCCAATGTGCCGTCAGTGAGATATAGTGTCCCTGCCCGGCAGCACTTGTCCACGTGTCTGTGGTTAGGTGGACCTTCTCAGAAACAGCGTTG
>ONZH01004807.1:0-24416 GCA_900303285.1 Rhinella marina | reverse complement strand
AACCTTTGCTCTCCAGCGGATGCAGTTGCCCCCTTGTCTTTGAGGGGATTTACCTGGAACATTTTTTCAATACTTTTTGTATGGCCATTTACATACTTATACAGTTGATCATGTCCCCCCTTATATGTCTCTTCTCAAGACTAAACAAGTTTAACTCCTTCAATCTTTCTTCATAGCTAAGATGCTCTATTGCCCCTTATCAGTTTAGTTGCCCGTCTCTGCACCCTTTCCTGCTCCAGGGACATCCTTCCTATAAACCGGAGCCCAGAACTGAACAGCATATTCCAGATGAGGCACTAATGCTTTATACAGTGGTAATATGACATCCCTGTCCCGCGAGTCCATGCCTCTTTAATACATGACAATATCCTGCTGGCCTTAGAAGCAGCCGATGACATTGCATGCTATTCTGAAGTCTATAGTCTACAAGGACACCCAGATCCTCTCTACAAGTGACTCTCCCAGTGTTACTCCCCCCTAGGACATAGAGCATGCAAGTTGTTATACCCAGATGCATAACTTTACATTTATCCACTTGAACCTCATCTGCCAAGAGGATGCCCAAACACTCAGTGTGTCAGTCAGCTTGTAACTTCTGCACATCTTCCATAGACTGGACTCTACTACAAAGCTTAGTGTCATCTGCCAAAAATTGAAACAGTGCTGTTAATTTCCTCCTCTATATCATTAATAAATAAATTAAATAAAAGTGGACCCAGCACTGAACCTTGGGTAACCACTTATAACTGGGGACCATTCAGAGTAGGAATCATTCACCACCACTCGCTGAGTACGCTCCTTCAGCCAGTTCTCAATCCAGTTTACAGAGTAGATTTTCTAATCCAACTGACTTTAATTTACCCGTCAGACGTCTATGAGGGACCGTGTCAAACGCTTTTGCAAAGTCCAAATACACAATATCCACAGCCGCCCCTCTATCCAGACTTCTACTCACTTCTTCATAAAAACCAATCAGTTAGTCTGACAGCTTCTGTCCTTAGTAAAACCATGCTGGTTATCACTTATAATACTATTATCTAAAACATATTCCTGTATATAGTCCCTTATTAGACCCTCAAAAAGTTTCCCCACAATGGACGTTAAGCTCACCGGTCTGTAATTCCCCGGGATGACCTAGAGCCTTCTTGAAGATGGGCACCACATTTGCTTACGCCAGTCCTCAGCCACTATGCCAGTCACCAGAGAATCTTTGAATATTATATACAAGGGCAAAGAAATTACTGAACTAAGTTCCTTAAGAACTCTTGGTGTAACCCATCGGTCCTGGAGCCTTATTTCACGTTTACTTTGTTTAACTTAGCTTTGACCATATCTATATTGAAGCCAGTGAGATATTACTTGAAGTAATCACAGCACTTACTCTACGACAGCAGCTCCCACCTCTTCATGTGTATATACAAACTTAAAGAACTCATTCAGTAGCTCCGCCTTTTCCTGATCCCCCAGTAATCAATTCCCATCACTATTATTCAGGGGTCCTACATGCTCTGACCTAGGTTTTTTTGCATTTATATATTTGAAGATTTTTGGGATTGGTTTTGCTATCCCTGGCCACCAGCCTTTCATTTTGAACCTTTTGCTGCTTTTATAGTCCTTTTACAATCTTTATTAACCCTTTTGTAGTTATTAAAGGCTATAGGCAGACCCTCTGATTTGTATATTTTAAATGCCCTTTGTTTTTCATGTATTGCCCTTTTAACATCCGCATTAAGCCACGCAGGGTTTAATTTTAAGCGTTTGTATTTGTTCCCCCTAGGAATAAATTTGCAGTATAGTTACCCAGTGTAGATTTGAAGGTCTCCCATTTATCATCTGTGTCAGTATTTGACAACAGCTGCTCCCAGTCTATGTCCTGGAGTGTGGCCCATAACCCTGGGAAATTGGCCTTTTTAAAATTAAATGTTTTTGATCTCCCAGCATGTTTATGCTTTCTACACTTTAGGATAAAAGTAACTATATTGTGGTCACTATTACCAAGGTTTTCCCGAACAATTACCTCCTCAACTAACTCTGCATTGTTAGATATAACCATACTCGCTTTTATACTACTTCTGACATACAGACATACTCCTCCTCCTTTCCTATTCTCCCTATCCCTCCGAAACAGAGTATAACCCTGGAGATTGACAGCCCAGTCATGCGAAGAGTCCAGCCATGTCTCAGCAACTCCAACTATATCAATTTCCTCATCCAGTACCATGACCTCAAGCTCAGCTATTTTGCCTGCTAGACTTCTGGCATTTGTGAACATACACTTTAAATTACCATGTGTTTTTGTACATTTAGGTTTCAAAATGTAATTTATTGATGTTTTCTGACTAGACATGTTTTTTCTGCTGATTTGTAACACATGGATCTCCTTATCCACTGCTGTTATCCTCCCCCCATGGTCCACTTCTCCACCCACCACTCTGGTCTGACCACTCTCTAACCTATCTACCACTGCATGCTTTGCTTTATTTTCTACTTGCCCCCCCCCCCCCACATCCCTAGTTTAAAAAACTCAGCCACCCCCTCTAGGATTCTCTCCCCCCAGCACAGCAGCCCCTCTTCCATTCAGGTGCAATTTATCCTCAGAATACAATTTGTACCCCAATGAAAAATCAGCCCATGTGCTCTAAGAACCCGACCCTTCTCCCTTACACCAAGACTTGAGCCATGCATTCAACTCCCTCAGCTCCCGCTGTCTGTCCTGCGATGCGCATGGCACAGGCAGTATTCCTGAGAATACAACCTTGGAGGTCCATCCCTTCAGCTTGGCTCCTAGTTCTCTATAATTATTCTTAACAGACCTCCACCTACCATTTATTCTGTCGTTGGTTCCCACATGGACCACGACAGCTGGGTCATCCCCAGCCCCTCCCAGTAATTTGTCCACCCGTTCCACCACATGCCGAACCCTGGCACCAGGGAGACAGCAAACCATTTGGTTGAGGCGGTCTTGGCGACAAATTATTCTATCCGTCTTCCTGATTATGGAATCCCCTACCCACTACTAGCTGTCTCGGCCTACCTGCTTTACCATCCCCGCCACTACTAGATGGACTGTTCCCCCGGCTGTTAGGGAGACCAGTATCCACTAGGGTTGCCATTTCTGAGACTGACACCCTCGATCATCACCTAACTTGGCAATTTTGCTTGGGTGCACAGAAGCAGGACTGGCCTTCCTTTTTCCTAGACCCGTTGCCACTCCTCTATTCGGGTTAACCCAGCTCCTTACATGGGCCTCCTGATTTTCCTCTCCACCCTCCATAACAGACCCCATAACTGCCTGTTCTGTGAGAAGCAGGCCCCTCTCAAGATCTCTTGTTTCCCTCAGTGTTGCAATATGCTTCTCCAGATCTCTAATGTGAGCTTCCAGATTGGCAACATGCTCACATATACCACAGAGGTATTCACCCAGGAACTGCTGCTCCTGTTGTTCATACATGTGGCAGACTGTGCACTGTTGAAAACTTTCAATCTTGCTATCCATCCCAGTTACAAAAGAGCAATCAATTAACAAGAATAAAGTATTTACTGCAAACTTTTTACAACTTCTTTACAACTCTTATAACTCTACAGGTCACTTAGCTCAGTCACTTGTCTCAGGAGCAGCCTCAGTCAAGAGCAAGGCCAATATACAAGTATTACTAATTTCTCTACAAGTTTACTTTTTATTCATATATCTTTTTCTTATCTTTATTTTACTTCTTGTACAAATCCATTGAGATTTCATCCCACAGCTCAGGAAAATGTATAAGTGCTGGCGTCTTGGGTGTCACAGAGAAGCTCCTTCTTCCATGTTACATCAGGATGTGACACGTACATCGTCTCATACTATTATCATTGTTTTACTATGTAATTTCTTTTACTTCATCCTGTGCCATATTACATAAGGTAAATGATTACATCTTATTGTCCTGTACCTGCCGTATGTCATAATGTGCTGGTTTATTACAGTCTCGGTTATACATGGACTGAATGCACATTAATTGTTTCCATAAATTAATATTTATTCTGTATTATGATGAAAAGTAGTATTGTTATCATGACATACTTCACCCCTTAAAGGGATATCCCAGCTTTTAGATGATTACCTATCCACTGGATAGCAAACACACAATGCAGCAGCACTCTGCAAACACTGAATATATAGATTATACATTTTATTAAACAAATGTATTTTTATTATACAAATAAATTTTACTAACTTGGTTAACATGACAGTTTAACAAGATTTGCCGGGGCTTGGATGTATTTCTGGAGGGTAATAATATTACAGGTTATAGTTACTAGAGAGGGGTCGTTGATCCAGGGAGTTATTCTGATGCCTGATTGGAGACGGGAAGGATTTTTTTCCCCTAAAGTGGGGAAAATTGGCTTCTACCTCACAGGGGTTTTTTGCCTTCCTCTGGATCAACTTGTAGGAAAACAGGGAGAACTGGATGGACAGAGGGCTTTTTCGGCCTTATAAACAATGTTACTATGTTATAAACTATGTTATTAATACACCAGGGATTACACATGCTGCATCTGTGTATGCAGCCTTTGTACAGTGCTGTTGTATTATGAGCTTGATATTGTACTTTTAGCCCCAGTGACATGTACCTGTAACATAGTTTGTAAGGCTGTAAAAAGACATCTGTCCATCCAGTTTGGCCTGTTATACTGCAAGTTGTTCCAGAGGAAGGCAAAAAACCCTGTGAGGTAGAAGCCAATTTTTCTCATTTTAGGAGGAGAAAATTCCTTCCTGACTCCAATCAGGCATCAGAATAACTCCCTGGATCTATGACCCCTCTCTAGTAACTATAACCTGTAATATTATTACCTCCAGAAATACATCCAGGCCCCTCCTGAACTCTTATAGTGAACTTACCATCACCACCTCCTCAGGCAGAGAGTTCCATAGTCTTACTGCTCTTACCATAAAGAATCCTCTTCTATGTTTATAACAGTTGTGGCCGTGTAAGTTGGCTGCATGCCTTCTCTTGTACTGGCTGCAGGCTGACTCCTGGATATGGTGGTTGGTTGGGGCTGTGTGCTGGCTGCGGTATCTTGTGTGAACTTCATATCAAAAAAAGAGAGGGATGAAGCGGCACTCACCATAAAACTCTCAGCTTTATTGTCGTGGCAGGTTCACACTAAAATGACAGTGCTGGGCGGCGGGCAATACCACACATGTAGCGGCGTCAGGCGACGGCCGTTTCGCGCACAATCGCGCTTCGTCGGGCCTGGTCACATCTCTTAGAAAACCTTCAAACAGCTTACCCATGACAGATGTTATACTTACTGGCCTATCGTTTCCAGGCTCTGTTTTTGACCCCTTTTTGAATATTGGCACCACATTTGCTAAGTGCTAATCCTGTGGAACACTCCCTATTAGTATATAGTCCTTGAATATCAGAAATAAGGGTCTGACTATGACATTACTTACTATGACATTACTTACTCTTAGGATACGGGGGGTGTTTGCCATCTGGTCCTGGTAATTTGTCTATTTTAATATTTTTAAGATGCCGCTGTACTTCTATTGTGTCTATACTCTGTTTATTATGACACTCTGCATTTCATCTGACAATTTATACTTATACTAGATTTATACTCTTTACCATTTATATAATTGAAGAACATTTTCGGGTTAGTTTTACACTCTTTGGTAATGAATTTTTCTGTTTCCAATTTGGCTGCTTTTATTTGTCTTTTACATATTCTATTTTTTTCCTTATAGTTTTTCAATGCTTCCTCGCTAAACTCCTGTTTAGGTGATATAAATGCTTTCTTTTTGTCATTTATTTCTTTCTTTACATTTCTATGTATCCACATAGTTTTTTTCTTGTTCCTCACCCTTTTATTTCCATAATGTGTGTACCTCTCACAATTAGGCTAAATTCACATGTATGTGAATCAGGGTCCTGGACAGTCCTTGAAATCCCGGACCGTGCTCCTTCTGAGGGCAGGAGCGCACGGCGTCATTGGCTGCTATGACGCCGTGCACTTCCTGGGGCAGCCGCTGTACAGTGATACACTCGTATAGAGTGTATCACTGTACAGCGGCGGCCTCAGGAAGCGCACTGCGTCATATCAACCAATGACGCCGTGCGCTCCTGCCCTCAGAAGGAGCACGGTCCGGGATTTCACAGACCGTGCTCCACGGACATGTGAATTTAGCCTTAGAGTTTAGGAAAAATATCCTATTTTGTGGCTGTTTTTTTTAGGACATTGTCCCAGTTAGTTAAGCCAATGGCCTCCCTTAGCTGGTCAAATTTAGCTATTTTAAAAGTATTTTGTGCCTCCCTGAAGAAACACTATTTTGAATGACAATTGGCAGGTTATTATTTTATGGTCACTATTTCCCAGGTGTCCCCCCGACCTGTACATCTGTTGTTCTGTCAGGTCTATTGGTTAATACTAAGTCCCTCTAGTCAAGTCCTTAACCAGTTGGGAAAGGTAATTGTCTGTTTCCTTTAAGAGATCTACAGCTTTCAGTTTCCCGGTCTATATCTGGGTGGTTGAAGTCCCCCATAATGACCTCATTATCATTTGCCACCTCATCTATCTCCTATAGTGACATATTTTGTCAGACTAAAGTCATTTACTTCATTTTACAGTATATTATGTTCTGACTAATATTGTTTTGCATTGTGTGTTGAATTATGGTTGTTTTTTTGTTGGTATTTCACATTAGCCAACCATCTTTTCAGTATATAGCTGGATCCTACTTTCCCTGTATTTATTTGAGGCTTATGGGTACAAGGAGAGCAGTTATTATAGAGTAGGGCACCATCTAAAATAGGTTGCATTGTCTTTGTGGATGGGCACAATTGATTTTAATCAAAAATTCAATTGGCCAACACTCAGCACCCCCACTAATCAGTGTTTTTGGCAGTCAACAACAATGGAAAATAAACAGTGGAAAGAGCTGGAAGTTGAAGTCTTCATCCACTGTGTAGTGGCCATGCCATGTTACATTCAAGTGAATGAGAGCCGAGATGGAGTATCCCAGCAGAGCCACATAGTGGATGGAGCCTTCTACTTCTGGCTACGTCTACTGTTCAATTTCCAGCGCCTTCTGCTGAGGACAGATTATCAATTTAAAAAAATCTGGAATGCTCCAATAATTTGGCATTTTTTGTATGAAAGTATTAATTTAGTTTAATTCTTGGAAAACCTGTCACATATTCCAGATCTAGTTATATTTTTCGTAGTTACAGCCATAACAAATGTGTGTACAGTAGTTTCAGCACTTATTTTTCCTTTTTTACATTCCCAGAGCCATAAAGTTTAGATTTTTTTTTAATTGAAAAATAATGAGTTGATACCATTTCAGAGTACATCTAAATTATTGAATAATGTTTCTGGAGGAATGAGAAAAATAGCAAATCTGCTATATATACCATACAATATTTTTGGGGGTTTTCATTTTATGGCATTCAGGATGCTGTAAAATTAAGATTCCATGGGTCAGCATGATACAAAATACATATATTTTTGTCATGTTTTACAGAAAGAAAAATGTTTCCATTGACCACGTGAAAGCTTATTTTTTTCAATTTTTTACTGGTACCATAGTTTACACGGACCATTTCCTTTTTATTGTTCATATTTTTTATATAATAAATAAGGAAAGGCTTCTTGAGCTTTTGATATCTTATGTTTCATAATTGTTATTTTTCTAAAATGTTTTTAATAGATAACTTGGGGTCCGCCCACTGGGACCCCCACCGATCCTGAGAACAGGTCAGACATGCACCTTGCCGCTCTTTTCATTCTATATAGCCAAACTCTGTGTAGGGCACATGCTCGACCCGCTGCTTCACCAGATTGAGGGAATGGGAACAATTTGGGAACAAGAGTTTTACTGTTTTCATAAAGAAAAAAATGGTGGATTCTGGAGATGTTCTTAAGGTGCACCTGACAATAGCGTGCAAGTAACTGAACATGGGGAACAAAGAAAAGATCTAAGTCAAGACAGCAGGGATATGCTACCCAGTAAAACCACCTGCAGAAATTGTTATCAGGTTTAGGTAGGTTAGGGTAAGACAAGAAGTTCTGTCTTTGAGAGATTCAGTTTCAGGTAGAGAGAGGACCTGATTTTAGAGACAGCTGTCAGAGAATCTCTGGTGTTTTGTAGCAATGGTGGAGTAATGTCACAGAATGAAGGCGGTCAATTATTATTAGATATATTCCAATTTTTGACCTATATCTGTTGCAGATTCAGTCTCAAAGGGGATTTGCATCTGAATCTCTGATTCCAGGTCTGGAAAATGGGGGGGGGGGGGGGGTGGTGGCATGGGCAGGGAAAGGGGTGGTTGACCGGCTCGTCTCATTTATCATTTCCTACGCCTAAAATTATCTAAATCTATGCCAGCAAGGAAGCTGGTGTAGATTTAGGCCGGCCATGGATGTGCCTAAGTTATGCAGGGGCCGGCGCATCATGCGGCAGCTCAAATGGTATTAACACCGGCATCTAAAACACCAGTCTTAATAAATGACCTCACAAGTGTATAGTTGGGTGTCATAAGCATAGATAATGGTACTGAAAATCAAATCTGCTGGTGGTCTGTCCAATCAGGATGAGTAGAGGACCTAGAACTAAAACCTGAGGAATCCCAACAGTAAGAGGAAGAAGAGAGGAAGTAGAGCCAGAAAATGATACACTGAGAGAGTGGCCATAAATTACATGTACCAAAAATTATGCTAATAAAAACTGTTGATGACAAAAGATCTCATGTGGTTATATCTTATTTTAAAAAAATCATAAAACGTCATAAAATATCCTTTTACAGTGCAAAAATGAAATAAACTAAACATATTTGTAGAGTATTTCTAGTGCAGATCTCATAATTAGTGTTGAGCGAATCGAAGTTAATGAAGTGGACTTTAATCTGAATTTCAAGAGAAATTCGATTTGCCGCAAAGCCGAATTTCCTCATGCTTCGAGGTAACTAATCAAGTTTACCAAAAATGGCGGTAAAAAAATACAAACCTCATCCATTTGCATGAGAAGAGGCTGGCGTGGAAATTTTTTTTGAAGATCCCGCAATAAATCGCCATTTCGTGCTGGAACTTAAATCAAGATGGTGGAGGCCTCTTCGCAATCGAGTGGATAAGTTGAATATTTTTATTTATTTTGTAACGGATTAACCACTGACTGCCCTCAATGGTCATCTCAGATGCCGTGATCAGCGATGAATGCGGCATATGAGGGGTTCAATGATAGGGGGCGGCATTGTGCCCGCTACTTACAAAGAAATGTGCTTTGTGATAAAGTAATTCATCATCAAGTGAATATCTTTGTGAAATTTGGCAACGCAGCAGAATCAAATTTTTCTGAACTTTGCTCATCTCTAACGTAATAATTATACCTTTAAAGTGTCAATGATAACAAAAGAAAATAGCAGATTTGTAACCAGAAATGTGCCAGTGGAAAAAATAAGACCTTATAAGGAAACATGAAAATAAAAAAGTTATAACTTGTGGAATGCTGTAATGAAAAAGCAATTGCTAAAGGCTAAAATTTGAACTGACATTGTATGTAATTTTAGGGTGCACCTCAAGAGTTGTTTCTACCAGTGGGTACCCCAGTCTGATATTCGAACTCCTTCACTTGAATGTAAATATATCATCAGTGTCCCACTAATTGGCAAAGAAAGCTGGGCCTCATCGTTTATGTTCCTATCTTCTCCTTGTCAAACTCTCTGTCCGTGTGTGCTGTGACATCCATCTGCTGGGGAAAACAAACTTCGCCCCACTGCCTACCACCCAGCCCATTACACTTGCATATATATACTTGTACATAATAGTAAACCTGTCCATCCATGACTACCATAAACCAGACGACCATAGGAGGCTTTCGACTTCAAGGAATCTCAAATGTCTCTGACCTACAAGTTCTCATCTTCCTTCTGGTTCTTCTCATTTATCTTATGTCTCTTATCGGAAATCTCACCATTCTACTACTGATTTGCTTCTATCTCCACCTGCACACTCCCATGTACTTCTTCATCTCTAACTTGTCTGTCATAGACATATCAGCTCCACTACAGCGCTACACACAATTTTTGTAACCTTCGTTACGCAAGACCACATGGTTTCCACCTGGGCCTGTTTGACCCAATCGTACATTTTCACCACATTAAGCGTTAATGAGTTTTTCATTTTGGCCGCCATGAGCTATGATCGCCATGTAGCCATCTGTAGACCTTTACATTATCACACTGTCATGACTTGGAGCCTCTGTGTCCTGCTGACCTCAGTCATTTGGGGGATTGGGTTATATAGAGGCTCTTCAGTCACAGTCCTCCTTTCAAAATTCAACTGTTACATTTCAAGGAAATTGATCATTATTTTTGTTGACGCTCTACCTATCCGGGACATTACATGTAGTGATACAACAAATTTAGATCTTTACATTTTAATTCTTGCCAATGTGAGTCTAGTTATTCTACTTTTTCTGACTATAACTCCCTATGTTTTTATTATTGCATGTATTTTAAAGATAAGCTCAAGTGCTGGCAGACGTAAAGCCTTCTACACATGTTCCTCACACATCACGTGGTTGTCATCTTCTATTCTTCCATCATTCATACAATACATAGGAACAATTTCTGGAAACAACATGGGTTCTAACAAATCTGTTCTCTCTTTAATACGGCCATTGTCCCATGATGAACCCACTGATCTACAGCTTAAAAAATAAAGATGTAAAGTCTGCTGTACAACGAAATCTTAGTTTGTGCGGAATAAAATATTAAAATATCTAACATTTTTAGATATTTAAAAAAATTCGATTTGGTCGGTTCACCAAATTTTCTTAAACTATTCGATCCAAAATAATTTTGGCGAATCGTGTTAAAAAACTGTTACTTCCTGGCTGCAGAGAGCCTGTATAGTGTGTAGAACACTGTGGTTTGCAGTAACGCGCATAGGGAGTCTGCTGTGGTAGTGAAACAATACTATGAGTCAATATGATATGCAGATGACAGGTGTCGCTCTTAGAATCACTGCACACTTAACGTATTTGGCAGTTATGGGGCCAACTGACCAAATTAACTCAAGTGTGAACTCAGACTTACAGGGTCAATGTTAGCACCAGCTATAAAGAACCGTGCAGAGGCCCATGATCCTACTATAGCGTGAAAGAGCGCACTCCTTTTACACCAATTCAAGATTCCACATAGATTTCTACAGAACCTGTTCCATAAACGCTTATACAAGTAGAGCCCCCCGACAGTGTGGAGGTGGCAGTGGCAGTAGCATTAGGAGACTACAGAGTGGAACGACAACAATGTGGAGGCAACAGCAGCAGGAGACTACAAAGTGGCACAACAACAATGTAGAGGTGGCAAGTGGCAGCAGCGGTAGCATCAGGAGACCACAGAGTGTTACGACCACAGAGATGTAAGTTCCTAATGTCTGTGCTCGAGGAATTGACGTAGAACAAGTGTCAATTGTTGTCAACTTTGACTTGCCTGTGCTGTAGAAGTGTGACAAAGTGGCAGGTGACATAATGTGGAGGTTGCAGCAGCATCAGGAGACCCACGAATGGCACGATGACAGGGTGCAGGCAGCAGCATCAGGAGACTACAAAGTGGCATGATGACAGTGTGGGAGGCAGCAGCATCATTAGACTACAGAGTGGCACAGCGACAGTGTGGAGGTAGAAGCTGTAGCATCAAGAACAGCATACAGAGGGGAAACGACGACAGTGTGGAAGTGGCAGCAGCTGTAGCATCAGGAGACCACAGAGTGGCACAATGACAGTGTGGAGGTGGCAGTAGCATCAGGATCAGCATACAGAGTGGCGTGATGACAGTGTGGAGGTGACAGTGCCAGCAGCTGTAACATCAGTACACTATAGAGTGGCACGACAATAGTGTGGAGGTGGTAGTGGCAGCAGCTGTAGCATAAGGAGACTACAGAGTGGTGTGACGACAGTGGGAGGTGGCAGTGACAGCAGCTGTAGCATCAGGAGACTACAGAGTGGTACAATAACAGTGTGGAGGTGGGGTGTGGCAGCAGCTGTAGCATCAGGAGACCAGAGAGTGGCACGACGACATTGTGGAGGTGGCAGTAGCATCAGAGGACCACAGAGTGGCACGACGACAGTGTGGAGGGTGGCACTAGCCAGGAGACACACAGTGGCACAACAGTGTGGAGGTGGCAGTAGCAGAAGCAGACTACAGAGTGTCACGACGACAGTGTGGGGAGGTGGGTGGCAATAACAGTACCCGCTGACAATGGTGTAAGAAGGAGTACTTGGCATCAGACGGGTGGCAGCATTCAGAATTGTGGCTGAGGCAGGTAGCCAGAAGAAACCGGTCTCTAGTCAAGACAGCATGGATGATCTAATCTAAAATTTTGGGTGGACAGGGCGAGTTCTCCTTGGGGTAACTATAGCCCCCGACGCACTAAACACCCACTCTGATGCCAACTACTGGCCAGGTAGGGCAGCTTTTCATAGCAAACGCGGCCAGTTGCAGCCACAAATCTAGTTTTGGCTGCCATATTCCAGCGGATCTTCAAAGACGGGTGGCAGGTGCTGTTTTAGTATGCCACCACCTGATGGCTCAGGTCCTGCTCCAGGTCTAGCTGATGCTGCTGGTGAGTGGTTTCTGTACTATGCAGGTGAAGAAAGCTGATCATCAGCAACTCTAGAATAAGGCTGATGCTGATGGAGCTGGTACTGCCTCCTGCCACCAGGGGGGGCTGGTACTGCCTGTTTCAAAAAGAAATGATGGCTTGGAACTCTCCACCTCGGCTCGGCACAAGCCATCAGTTCTCTGAAAGGTTCAGAGTCCACCACTTGGAAAGGGAGGACTGCAGCACTAGCAACTTGGCCAGGAGCACGTTCAGCGTCCTGCGCCATTTGGATGTGTACACGCATACTGCTGTACCTTGACGCTTCGCTGATCGATTGCTGATCGAATGACTGACGAGAAGTAGGAGGAGTAGGAGCATCAGATGATGGAAAGGACAGATAGGCTCCCATCGGCTGAGGTGATGGAGCCTTGACTTCCTGAAATCGGGGTGCGTGCCACAGGGTGATGCATGGGTGTTTGAAAAAATTCTTCTAAGGCGAGGGTCAACGGATAGGCAGCCTAACATGAAGTCTGCCATGTGCGCCAGAGTCCCAAACATGCAAGAATTACCTCTCCTCACTGGCCTGACTCTCCATTTACTCCTCCTCCAAGTCCTCCTCTTCAGCCCATACACGCTCAAGAGTTAAGATGAGCACTGGTACCGCTCTACTGGTCTCGCCGACATTCTCCTCCTCCCTCTCCTCATCCCCCTCCTCCGATACGCGCTGAGAACAGACCGGAGGGTGCTCTGGCTATCAAGCGACGTATCTTCCTCCACCGTCTCTTGTGACAAGCGCAAAGCTTCCGACTTCATGCTGAGCAGTGAGTTTTTCAACAGGCAAAGTAGCGGGATGGTGAGGCTGATAATGGCGCATTGCCGCTGACCATCTGTGTTGACTCCTCAAAGTTGCTCAACACCTGGCAGATATCAGACATCCCGTCCACTCTCATTGTAGACTTGAGGAATCTGACTGACCTGACTGCCAGTTCTGGGTGGAAGTTGACATCTGGCAGTCTACAATCGCTCTGCGCTGCTGGTAAACTCTGGATAACATGTTTAATGTGGAATTCCATCTCGTGGGCACGTCGCACAACAGTCGGTGAAGCGGGCAGTGGTAGGCGGCGCTGCGCTGCCGCTGAGAGTGGCAGCATCTGTGGTGGACTTGCGGAAATGCGCACAGATGCGGCGCACCTTGGTGAGCAAATCAGACAGATTGGGGTATGTCTTGAGGAACCGCTGAACTATTATATTGAACCAGTGGCCAGGCATGGCACATGTGTCAGTCTGCCGAGTTGCAGAGCCGCCACCAGGTTACGCCCATTGTCACACACAACCATGCCTGGCTTGAGTTCAGCGGTGCCAGCCCACATCGGTCTGCGCTCGTGATGCCCTGAACAGCTCTTGGGCGGTGTGCCTTTTGTCACCTAAGCTCAGCAGTTTGAGCACCGCCTGCTGCCGCTTACCCACGGCACTGCTGCTTGCGCCTAGAGCTACCGACTGAAGGCGCCGTGCGCCACGGATTGTAATTCGGTGGAGGAGGAGGAGGAGGGGTCGGAGGAGGAGGCATAGTACGTCTGAGAGACCATGACCGAGGTAGGCCCCGCAATCCTCGGTGTGGCAGTACATGAGCGGCCCAGGGTCATTCTCGGTCCAGCCTCCACCAAGTTAACCCAATGTGCCGTCAGTGAGATATAGTGTCCCTGCCCAGCAGCACTTGTCACGTGTCCGTGGTTAGGTGGACCTTCTCAGAAACAGCGTTGGTCAGGGCACGGATGATGTTTCTGTGACACGTTGCTGGTGTAGGGCTGGGACGCACATCAGGAAAAATAGTGGCGGCTGGGACCAAATACCGAGGGGCAGCCACCGCCATGAGATTGCGAAAGGCCTCGGTCTCTACCAGCCTATAGGGCAGCATCTCCAGGCTAAGCAATTTGGAGATGTGGACGTTGAGGGCTTGGGCATGTGGGTGGAACTGTATTTCCTCTTGCGCTCCAGCGTCTGCTGTAAAGACAGCTGAACGCTGCGCTGGGACACATTGTGGACACTGTGGAGGATCGTGGAGGCGAAGGTGTGGTTTTCCGACGGGGAGGCGCTCGTGCCGGGGTCCTGGGCAGGGGATTGACTAGCAGAGGCAGCGAGTGATGCAGGGGGTTGACTAGCAGAGGCAGTGAATGACACAGGGGAAGGAGCAGTGGTATGACCCGCAGGAGGTGGTGAACGGCCTTGGTTCCATTGAGTGGGATGTTTAGCACTCATATGCCTGCGCATGCTGGTGGTGGTTATGCTAGTAGTGGTGGCACCCCTGCTGATCCTGGTGTGGCACAGGTTGCACACCACAGTCCGTCGGGTCATCCTCACTTTCTTTAAAGAACCTCCCAGACTTGCGAACATCTAGGCCTCGCCACGGGAGCTTCACTACGTGAAACAGTTGCTGATGATGCACCAGCTCTGGCCCTGCTTCTCCCTCTGGCCACACCACTGCCTCTTACAACCTGTTCTAGTGCAGCACTCGCCTCCGCCTCAGAAGCACTGTCTTCACTCGGCATATCAACCCAGCTTGGGTCAGTCACCTCGTCATCCTCCGATTCCTCAGTTTGCTCCCCCCTCGGACTTCCTGCCCTGACAACAACTTCACCACTGTCTGACAACCGTGTCTCCTCATAGTCCGACACCTCTTTACAAACTTCTTCCACTAAGTCAACATTGTCATCATCATCATCACCCACAGACTGCGACAGTTGGAAAACTTGGGCATCGGGAACGAGGTCAGCAGCAACCTGAGAAGTGGTTTGTGACTCTGGGAAGGGTCCAGAAAACAGTTCCTGAGAGTATGCCGGATCGCATTCCAAATTTTCCTGGGAGGGGGCAGACTGGGGGGGAAGGAGGTTGAGGTGGAGGAGCCAGAGGAATGCTCCCTTGGGTAACGTGGGTGGACTGCGTGGGAAGACTGACTGGTGGACAAATTACTTGAAGCATTGTCCGCAATCCACGAGATCAGCTGTTCGCACTGTTGTGGTTTCAACAGTCCTCTACCACGTGTCCCTGTAAGTTGAGACATGAAGCTAGGGAGTGTAGCTCTGCGGCGTTCCCCTGCTCCCTCATCAGCAGGTACTGTCTCACCCTGCCCAGGACCATGGCCTCTGCCCCCTGCAGTTTATGAATGCCCACGCCCACGCCCATGCCTTTGTCCTCAACCCTTAGCCCTGGGCTTCAACATTTTCTGTATATGTGTATTATATAAAAATAAAAAATAAATGGGCCTGGTGTACTGAAACCCACAAACTTGTTCAGTCTGGTTTAATTAAGTGACGTAAAGAAAGTGTCACCTGGACAGAAAATATGAATTGGAGTGAGTAGACAGCTGAACTGTGACACACAGAATGGTTCCACACAGCTGTGTGAAATGGATTTGTATCACTGAGCTAAAACAACAAAAAAAACAATTTTTTTTATATATTTTTTTTACATATTTTTTTTGTAGTTTTGTTTTTTTTGGAACGTGATGTGCAGAAACTATCGTAGACCTAACTCACACCCTGTTAATGGTGGCTATTTTGACTGTGACCCAGACAAATGTCGCACAGAGATTTTTGTGATCAAGCTATATACGTGAGAGCAAAAGACCTGGTTGGATTAAGTGACGTACAGAAAGTGTCACCTGGACAGAAAATAGTGAGTGTACTGAACTGTGACACACAGAATGGTTCCACACTGCTGTGTGCAATGGATTTGTATCACTGAGATATAACAATAAAAAAAAAAAAGGGGGTTATAATATGGCGATAGCTGCACTACTATGCCAGCCAGCCAGCCAAGCCAGGAGACAAAAAAAAAATTCTTGTAGCCCTTAGAAGGGCTGTTTGGTTCTTTGTGGGTGATTCCTGCCTAACAGAGAACTAAATGCAGGCCCTAACACTCTCCCTGAAACGCAGCAGCTCTATCCCTAACGACATCCAGACAGCATCTGAGCCGAGCACCGCGGCCAGTCAGTAGTATATTTCCAGGGTCACCTGATCAGGCCAGCCAAACCCCTGCTATTGACATGTAAGGGCCCCACGTGATGCTGGGTGTACCGCAGAGTCTCCTGGCTTGTGATTGGCTGAGTTTATAGGCGCCAAAAAAGCACGATGCGGAAGTTGCCATTTCCTCGAGCATGGTGAGATACTCGTTCGAGCAGCGAGCACTTATGAGTACCGTAATACTCGAACAAGCACCAAGCTCGGACGAGTATGCTCGCTCATCTCTACTAATAAGCCCTTTCTGTTTTCCAACACTAAAACAACAAAAAAGGGCTTTACTAAATGTAACTACAGTGCACAAGGGTTAATAACACCCCAATAATCGGAATTACAGAGGCAAACCTGAAATGAGCAGCTGTATTATGGTAATCTTGAACCCCAGTCACTGCACCAAGGTGTAATAGGATTTTTCCTATTACCTTGTCTCTAAACAGTAAAACACCCCTATTGAACCTTGTTCTGCTTCAATACTTTCCTCCCTATCCGTTTACTACACTTCTATTGAGCAATATATACGTTTGATAAGTTGTTCTACCACTTTCCCTAGCGCCTGCAAATGTCTCTCCCTGCATTAAGTTCACTGGAGAATGGCAGAATCCAAGATGGCTGTGGCTATTTATAGGGCTGTGACATCATAGGGCTGGCTGGCTGCTGATTGGCTGCATGCATGGCACTGTGGGTGATCCCTCGTTCCCACAGTAACTTGCTCCATGTCCTAACGTACATTTTAAGAAAAAATGTTATTTGTTACTACGAATCTTCAGGAAATTTGGATTCGGTGTGAATAGAATAATTCCTGAAATTCGGATTGAATTCCACTTCGTCAGCTTCGAACAGCAAGAACAGCCTCAATGAAATAATGCACAACGTGAAAAGTTCACCTTTTCAATTTGGTTTAAAAAATAAATAAATTGAGAGCAAGCAGGAAATAGCCCTTTTAAAAATCTGGAATAAATCTGGATCAATCAAGTAGAGAGTAAGCAAAACAAAATATTAAAGGGACAGAAAGCAGATATGTCATAAATGCCAAAAAAGATGAGGACAGCAACCCACCAGCTATAGGTAGAACCATTGCTAATGAGCAAAATTTATAAATTTGAACATGAGGTGTTTCTTAGTATATCAGATCAGATTTTTGCCACGCTTACATATTTTTTCCAGTAATAGTCCCTCTAAAGATCTAGTCAAAAAACAAAACTTGGTTATCCTCCCCAAAATATATTTCCAAATTTAGTACATTTTTCATGACAATCCAGACACCCTAGATTAGCCTCCAATTATCTCACCAGACCAGAATGCAGAGGCCACGATTAGCCTCCAATTAGGTGAAGCAACCCCCAAATAAATTGTGGGTGGGTGTGAAGGGGGCCCTGGCAGGCATCCCACTTTGATTACTGATACTGCACAACACAACACGCTGTATCCCAAAATTACTTTCATGTGCAATCCCTCTATCCCAGGCAACATACACTGTGTGGGTTATAAATGGCCTCTCTGCCTCCCAGACCCACTCACCAATTCTCCACATAGGAGATGTTATTGCATCCTATTATAAAAGTTTGAACTCTTCCAACCCTACCCACTTACCGTCTAATGACCACCATTTGTCCATTTTACTTAGTAATGGGACTTTCCCATCGGAGCAAGAACCTCTTCATTTCACAAGCAGACCTCCTACCTTTCTTAATTCCCCAAAAAAATAATAACAACTTGACTTGAAACTTTGCTTTCCCAACACTTCTACCCAATTAAGATTATGTCCACTGTATATAACCACTAGACGGACATTCCTCTACAAACATCGGAAGGTCGAGCTTTTCTCAAAGTGTGGGAAAAAGATTTAACACTTAATGTTCACATCTTCTCAAATAAACTTTGTACTTTCAGCACCATAAACCATATCTACATGAATTAGAAGATAAAACAGATATAAAACTCGCTCAAGGTGGTATCTAATCCCAACCAAAATATCTCATATAGACCCTTCTCATCCGGGAGGTTTGTTAAAGGTGTGAGAACCAGGTGGTGACTATATCCATATAGTCATGTTCAGTTGTATGACCTTTTTGGAAAAGTGTTTTTGATTCCATGAACACCATATGCAAGATATTGTTTTTATTTAAGGCAAGTCAGATGGTTACCTTCCTCTTTCCAACTCTCCATTCCCCAGAGAAGGTGACCTTGGCTAGACTTTTATTGGCAGCAGCTTGTCTCCTCATCTCCAAACACTGGTGCCATAACAACCCAATCTCCCTGATGGAATGGACCCAAAAGATAGACAAAATTTAGAGTTTAGAAGAGCTGCCATACTGCGATCATAGAAACACGGGAAAGTTCCATAAAATTTGGTACCCTTGGGCTGCTTATGAAGGATTCAAATGCGACCCTCAACCCTTAGAGTACCCTGTAATTTTTCTACTTTCTATACTCATCATTTATTGATCTTGATTCTTTTTGTCCAGCTCTAGGACCCATATTTTACCTGTATGGTGACCTTTTTATCTACTATTTTTTTTGTTTAATATATCAGAGACCAAAGGTCCCTTACTAGTGTATTCATTTTAAGAAACCTCATTAATAAAACTATATCCCACCTTTTCCATATGTTAGTGTGCGTCTCATCTCTATATTTTAATTATTTTTTTATTGTTTGTTTTTGCACCTCTGGTGATAGTTGGGATGACCTTGGTGTTAATTTCTGGTTCAATTGCAAGCCATGAGTTACAGGTTTAATGACTGGCGTATGGTGAAGTCAATACCCCAGTCGGTTGTAGTAAATAAGTCTCTCTTCATTAGAGTGCAGAATGGGAGTAGAAGTACATTCAAGAGTAGCAAGGCATAGTTCCAATAGTAGTTTACAGTACAATTCCTCCCAAAAGCAATGTATAGACAGCTTCAATGATGGAGGTTGTAATATTGATTTCCTCTCTGCAAACCTTAGGCATGTCCTGTAATTCTCGGTTTGAGGGGTACAGAAATAAGGTAACAGCTGGCAAAACAATCTCAAAGTCTGGAAGGGTGTGTTAGCAATATTCCCTCTCACAGCAGTAAAGTCTCTCTCTGCCATGAATGACCACAATACCTCGCTGACTGAATCGAATGTACAGTCTTGAAGATTCTTGACCTTCTGGTTTCTTTTTACTCTGGAGCACTTTTGTAGTAGCTTTCATGAGAATCTGTGGTCTAACGGATGATGTGCAAAGAAAAAGGGGGTCAGTCAGCACATCCCAATGTGCAGGTGCACACTGCCATGGCTAGATACACAAAGAAAAACATATATATATATATATTCACAATATAACAGCACTCTGCAAACCAAATAAAGTACAAAAATGCCATAGTAATAGAAAATATTCTGGTGCTAAGATTTATACTTACACTAATTAAAAACAGCCTATGGGGTATACAGGCTGGTCTGGAGTGCATGACCAAATGGGGTACAACACCTCCAGTACAATCTGCAAAGAAAAAGGGGGTCAGTCAGCGCATCCTAGTGTGCAGGTGCACGCTGCCATGGCTAGATACACAAAGAAAAGATACAATACAACAGCACTCTGCAAACCAAATAAAGTACAAAAATGCCATAGTAATACAAAATATTCTGGTGCCAATGGATGATGGTTCTCATACAGCTCACATGGAGCTCATACAACACAGGTCATCATGCTCCTTCAGCTAAGCACAGATTTTCCCACTGACTAGAGGGTGGACCAAGGTTCATCTACTAGTAACCTCAAGGAGATGAGTCAAAGTATTAGGGATATAGGTTATAGCTGCACCTGAAAACATTGTAGAAGTTTCATGATCAAATTATATTCTGAATAGAAATGTGTATTCTCCATTGTATACAGCTATTAATAATTTCTCTAGATGTTTATTTTTTATTCTTCTTATTTATTTATTTATTTATTTATTTATTTATTTATTTTAGGTCTTGTACAGATCCTTTGAGATTTGATCCCACAGTTCAAGAAAATGTATAAGTGCTGGCGTCTTGGGTGTCACAGAGAAGCTCCTTCTTCCATGTTACATCAGTATGTGACACGTACATCGTCTTATATTATTATTATTGTTTTACTATGTAATTTATTTTACTTCATCCTGTGCCATATTACATAAGGTAAATGATTACATCTTATTGTCCTGTACCTGCCGTATGTCATATAATGTGTTGGTTTATTATAGCCTTGGGTTATACATGGAGCAGCTCCATAGTGATTGTCTCTATGAATTAATATTTATTCTGTATTATGATGAAAAGTAGTATTGTTATCATGACATACTTAACCTCTTAAAGGGATATCCCAGCTTTTAGATGGTGGTAAGCTATCCGCTGGATACCAAACACACAATGCAGCAGCACTCTGGATTAAACAGTTTAATAAACAAGTTTATTTTTACTGTACAAATACATTTTACTAACTTGGTTAACCTGACAGTGTGATGAGATTTACAGGTTTAAACTAAGCCAGTGTAATGAGATTTACAAATTTAAACTAAGCCAGTGAGATAATCTTGTGTACTAAGTTCAATAGTCAAATGGCTATTAAACCATATACAATTGAGAATCTTGGGTCTGAAAAAGGGTCTTTGGTTATTGGATCTTAAAGCTTGTGTATTAAGACACTAGGAATTACTTTAGCAGCTGCTACATCTGTACATCTTTTCTTGACATTCTTTACTTAACGGGTTACACTTACTTTTACATTTACTTCTTTTTATAGATTGTACTGAATAATTTTGTTTTTGCATTGCGTGTAGAATTGTGGTTGTCTTTATGTTGGTCTTTAACCCTAGCCACCAATCTTTTCTAGACTCACAGTATATAGCTAGATCCTACTTTCCCTGAATTTATTTGAGGCCTATGGGCAGAAGGAGAGCGGTCATTATAGAGACAGAGCTGAAAGTAGAAGTCTTATTCCACTATGTAGTTGCCATACCAGGTTACATTCAAGTGAATGGGAGCAGAGCTACATAGTGTATGGTGCCTTCTACTTCCAGCTATGTCTACTGTTTAGTTTCCAGAGCCAGCTGCTGAGGGCGGATCATCAGTTTCAAAAAGGTGGAATTAGGGTTGAGCAAATTAAGCTTCTGGTCCAAAGTCAATTAGTGTCACGCTCTGGTGGGGGGGAAAGGCCACACCGAGCGTAAGAAGGATGGGAACAGACAAAACCAGGGAACTGGTCACCTCCTGCAGGGGACCCTAAGACTAGGCCCTAGCTGGCTACCAGTATGAACTAACCCGGGTGGTAGGAAAGCTCATACACAGGAACCTAATCTGAATAAACCCTAGAACACCCTGCAGACTAATGACACAAGAGAGTAACCCGTTCCTCCAAGCGTAAGGAGGAACAGGAGACTCAAACAGGAATAACAAAAGGAAGGGAAAACACTTAACTTAGTAGAACTGTTGTGGTTTCACCTGATGACTCAATACTGATGGTAGGAAATGTCTATCCCTATCTGCATCCCTGACTATCCTGTCGTACGCTAGCCCTGATGGTGGACTGCGCACTGACCACCAACTCCCTAAACTCACTCCCTGAACTGTTCCCAAAGATAGGATAGAGGGGCAGAAAGACAAAGAGGATAGAAAAACACAAAAGACCTCAAAACCCAAACTAAGGAAATCTACCACCAGAGCTAAAAGGTGAAACTGCAAGACCAAACTGATAAAGGAAAAGGAGGAAAAACAGATATGCGGCACACTACAACACTCACAGTGCAGCAAAAGGAAAAGAAAGATGGGCGAGATAATAAACAATACAAAACACGACCTTTGCAAAACACACCAAAAGCAAAGGACAGAACAACACGTTATATACTCGCACAAAATCTTTCACACAATACACAAAGCCTCTTCTAGGCGCTAGATCAAAAATAGAAATCACCTCCACTCCTGTAAGCTGGTCTCTTGTGGCAAACACATGCGAGCACCAGCATTGAATGAATGGACTGGCAAGCTATTTAAACTAACCGGGCGTCGCCAGATTAAGTGCTCAGCACCAGAGGTAAAATTAGACTTCCAAAAGGGCTCCAGCAAAATGGCTTCGCCCATGCATGCCTGGACCCAAAATGTAAACAAACACAAAATCAGCGGCGTCTAAACCGTACAGGCCTAACATTACCCCCCCCTTCTTGAGGGGAGACCTCCGGACCCCCATCACCTGCTCTACCAGTGAATCGCCTATGATAGGCCCTGATAAGCCTGGGTGCTGACACATCGCTTGCCTTGACCCAGGAATTGTCCTCCGGGCCATACCCCTTCCAGGGCCACCAGGTACTGCAAATTGCCCCTAAGCCACCTAGAGTCAAAAATGTGTGATATCTCATATTCATCACCAGAAACCGGGGGGAACAATGGGATCCGGACCAGAAGGTGACCTGTTAACTTTTTTTAACAGTGACCACATGGAACACCGGATTAATCTTCCATGTGGGTGGAAGCTTCAATTTAACGGCAGCCGGATTTACCAATTCCGCAAAGACTTCGAAGGGACCAACAAACCTTGGCCCTAGCTTTCTACATGGTACTTTAAGCTTAATATTGGCAGAGGAAAGCCCAAACTTTCTCTCCCACACTAAACCTGGCTTCTGTCCTGTGAACATCAACCCTTCTCTTCGTCTTTCTGTTAACCGCAGTAATTTTCCTTCTAACCCGAGCCCATTACATCCTCCAATTTTCTGGAAAATGACTCTTCCCTGGGCACAGAAGATGCAATAGAAGAGAAGGTACCAACACAGGATCTCTACCGGCACAACAAAAGAAAGGGGAAACTTCAGTGGTGGATGAGCGGTGGTTATTCAAAGCGAATTCTGCTAGAGGCAGAAACTCAGACCAGCGCTCCTGATTATCAGCTACATAGCATCTCAAGAAACTTGCTCGACGTCCTGATTCTTACGCTCTGTTTGACCATTGGACTGCGGGTGAAACCCTGAAGAAAAAGAAAAGTTTAATGGCCAGTCTATTGCAGAAAGAACGCCAGAATTTGGCAATAAATTGAGGACCCCTATCAGAGACTATATCAATTGGCAAGCCATGAAGTCTGACAACTTCTTTAATAAAGGTTTTGGCCAGCGTAACAGCATTAGGTAGTCTATTAAAAAGGCACTAAATGGCACATTTTACTAAATCTGTCAACGACAACACCATATGACGGTATGGTTTTCGGATACTGGCAGGTCAGTGACGAAATCCATCGAGATGTGTGTCCATGGGACCTCCGGAACCTGTAGGGGACACAGTAATCCGGAAGGCCGCGCATGAGACACTTTAGCTCGTGCACATACCGTTACACCCCTGCACCAATATCCTGACCTGTTTACGCCAATTCGGCCACCAAAAGTGCCTGCCAATCAGTCTAAGGGTCTCTGCCACCCCAGGGTGGCCTGCCAAACAAGATGCATGGCACTCTTCGAAAAGTCTGGACCTTAGCTGTGCAGGGACAAACAGCTTTCCGCAGGGAACCGAAGCCGGAGCCTCTCCCTGCCCCTCCAAAATCACCCTCTCAAAGATCCATGTCCAGAGCTGCCACCACTATCCCTTCCCTAAGGATGTGTTCCTGGACCTCCTCATGCACTTTGGGAAGAAAGCTCCTCGACAATGCATCCGCCGGGACATTTCTTAGTCCCTGGAACGTAAGTCACAACAAAATTAAATCTTGCGAAAAACAGTGCCCACCTTGCTTGGCCTAGGATTGAGCCTTTTAGCGTTTTCAAGGTAAATTAGATTTTTGTGATCCGTGAGCACCTGGATGGATGTTTAGCCCCCTCCAGAAAATGCCTCCAATGCTCAAACGCTAACTTTCATAG